>VMDO01012837.1:0-60612 GCA_007922755.1 Pedetes capensis
CACACACACACACAGAGCGGTACCACCCTGGTATCTGAACTTATCAGACTTTGGAAGCTTAGCAGGATCAGGCCTGATTAGTATGTCAATGGGAATATTGGGTGCTATAGGCTTGGGAGAGGACCTGGCATCCCACTCCTGAAACAATCAGCCATAGAAAACCCTATGAATACCAGAGAAGCGCTGACAATGATGCCCAGCATGGTACAGTGTCACATACTATTTCATTCTGTTGTATGTAAGACTGCTATGAGTCAGACCCGGCTTGACTCTTCTTTGTATGTATGTGTGTGAATTTTGGCACTATATAATAGACTTTGCAATATCTTGAACTAGAAAGAAGACATAGAATTTGTTTTCTTAATTTATATTGATCTAATACCCACTGGGCTGGGATTTAGCTCAGTTGGTAGAGCGTTGCTGTGTAGTCTCTGAGGTTCCGAGTTCGATTCCCAGCACCGAAAAAATGGGAGAAGGACCTGGCAATCCACTCCCAAGGCAATCCTGAAACAATCAGCCATTGGAAACCCTGTAAGGGTCGCTATGAGTTGGACACAACTCGATGGCACCTAACAACAACAACAACAAATACCCACTATTTATCAGGCAAGCTTGGTGTTCTGTATTTGTGAATTCTGTTAGGGCATAGAAAAGCCATGGTGGCAATTTGAAAAAAAAACAAAAAACTATCCAAGGCCACAGGATTCTACCTTCACATTGTTGATTTTTCTCTTGGCTAATTTGGAATATCAGGGATTATTTATTTGTTGAATTACTTTTTATTTCCATCATGCAAATCAGTCCACATTTGTCTGTATTCATTTGTAAAAATGTCAAGGCTTAAATTCGAATTGCAGAAGAGAAATATAAACAAAATCTATCCTAATTAGTCCATTTTCTTAGAAGCACTCAACAAAGAACTAGGTTTATACTCTGACAACAAATGTAGTTGTTTTAAAATTACTACCCTAGGTGAGTGACAAATAGATCCAATAAAAATAAAAAAAAAATAATAAGAAGGTGGCAAGGTAAATTGGAGACTGAATTCTTTTTGTTGCCTGGTGTTTGGTTTTTCCACATCTTGGTCTTGTATCTCCAACTGACCTTAGAGGACAAGCACATAGTAGGCCTTCCATACATTTTTGCTTATATACATTTTGAGTGTCAGTGTTTGGATTTGTTTTTCAGACACATTGAATTTAGAGTAAATTTAGAGTAGCAAATAAGTTATTTTTAAATCTAGACAAAATGAGAGGTAATTAAGAATATTGTTTGATGAAAAGAAAGAAAAAAGACTGGAAAAAAGGGACAAATCAAATTTACTAATTTTAGCATGACAAGTAGTCATTATATGAGAGTAATTAAGTAATCTAATACTACTTAACATTAGCATTAATATTAATATTAACATTGTAATATTAACATTCTCATCCTCAAGTTGTAATAGGATAGTGATTATCCCACACAAAAATGAGGTAAATCAAACAAAAATCACTTAAATACAAGGAGTGCAAAAAAAGTCTACATAAAAATATACATGCATTTTAAAAGATGTTTTCTATCTATTACTTTTCAAGGTTGAATTATAATAGCAATGTAAGCATGACATTCGCCCATATGATGGCATTAGTCAAATGAACACTAGTGCCACAATGTGACAGGCAGGACAGTCAAAGAAAATGTTAACACACAGTTGTTTGTGGAGTGCAAGGCCATTCTGAAGTGGCATTTTGAAGTACAACAATGGAGGGGTGAGTATGCAACAGAACTCCCAACATGCCTAACAATTGAATGCATTCATAATAAGTTTAGGATGCATGGTACTGTGTGTGATGTGCACAAGTCTGGGAGGCCTCACACAGCAGCAAGTCCTGCCTCTTCTTCTGTGGTGTTGGTACAGTTTACATGCTCACCACAAAAATCAACCAAACAATGTGCATGTGAGACAGCAGTTAGGAGAATGAGCATAGGACACATGAACATAATGGAAAATTTTAATCTCAAGATGTGTATACATATTTTAGCACCTTCTTATAATGAGCCAGGTATGGTGGTACACACCTATAATCCCAGCACTCAGGAGGCTGAGGCAGGAGGATTGCAAGTTCAAGGCCATTTTGGGCCACATAGTGAGTTCAAGGCCAGCCTGGGGGGTACACAGAGAGCTCCTGCCAATATACAAACCAACCAACAAACATAAATAAAGGAATTTGTGATAAGGTCACCCAAGAAAGCTCAAGCATTAAAAGCATTTTATTATAAGGCAAGGATGTCTCATTTTCACAATAATCCCTTGATATAGGGAATAAGGATAGTATGATACTAAGACCCTAGAGAAGTTGTTTTATATACGTAAGTATAAAAAATCAGCAAACCTACAGAAAATACATCATCTTTCCGGTAGTCATAAACTATAGGACAGAATTTTTATCAGCTATGATCAAATAAATTGGACAGGTCATATAACAAGTGAAAACTTGCCAAAAAAATTTTTATAGAAGAAACAGATGTCATCTTCTTTTGTGAACTACATCCTGAGCATATCCTATCCTGACTACTTCACAGCAGATATGAACTCCCACTCCACCCCCTTTTCCCCTTCACAATCAGGCTACCCTCCCAAGCTGTGTATTTTTAATCACTTTCTATAGCAATCAAGAATTTCCCATCAGAAAAACTGTCTCACTGCTTCTTATCTTTCCATGCCTGTTCTTCTAAACAGATTTAAGATAAGAGCAACTGGCAGCAAGTGTCCTTCCTGAAAGCAGAGGTCAGGAACATTGCTGTTGAAGCCCCCGTCAATAGTTTTAGATGACATTTGAAATCTTAGTCATGTTCAAATTCCAAATATAATTTTTCTTTTTTTTGCAGAAATTTCAAAATTATTAAAAAGCTTTTTTCCTTCTTCAAAAAAACTATTAGCCTTATGTAGAAGCTAGAAATTAATAAATAGTTAACTCATATTTAAATATTAATAATGAAAAATAACAATTTTAAACTGATAAAGCAACACCTTTAATCTTTTGGGGCTTATTTGTGAAAGAACTAGGAATGGAGGAAAGTTATGAATAAGAGTGCATCCGTGTCACATCAGCACACACTTCAGATCAGTTTTGAAATTCTGCATGTAAGTCTGCCTTGGGTCACTGCTGAGGAAAGATGTTTAAGACATTTTTTAATGACTGCATTCTTGTAATATTCCATGTCAGTGGTGGCAAGTGGTGGCAAGGAAAAAGGAAAAAGTGAATCAGGAAGAATGAAGGGCAACATGACAGAAGAGTTTGGTCTCAGTCACTGAGTATGAAGTAGGACAAAGGAACTCACTTGGTTAACCAGACTCTGCCCTTTGTGAAACTGCATAGAATCCCATCAAAGGCCACAGAGCCATGTGAACAGGTGCTGTTAGAAATCAGAGGAAATAACCTCTGTGCCTCTTTAGGTTATGAACAGTCTATCTAACTGCACAAAATGAATGAACATAAGAACAAACTCAGGTGAGGCCTGTCTGGTAAAAAGTCCATGATCCTGAGGTCATTGTGGCTTTTCAAAAGACTCAGTGGCTTTTCTAAATTAAATGTTTTATATGACTGAATGAAACACCATAGAGATATGTCTATTTTCTTTTCAGTATCAATTCCTGGTTTTTGTCACAATTTTTCATTTGGAATTTTTTAGGACGTTTTGGAATTTTTCCTTTCCCAAATGAATTTCTAATTCTTGTATCTGTCACTGACCATTTCTTAGTCATTATCTTTTTTTTATCTTGTCTTTCCATCAAACAGAGTTCCTTCCATTCCAATAATGTGTGAAAGTGTTTCACATGACAAAGCTGTAATTAGGAAGAGATCAATGATTGTTTATTTATAGACATCTATGTTATGTTTATGGGAGAAGGGCCTGGCAATCCACTCCCAAGGCAATCCCGAAACAGTCAGCCATTGAAAACCCTATGAGGATCGCTATGAGTCAGATACTGACTTGACGGCACCTAACAACAACAACAACAACATATTGTGTTCAAAACTCTACTAGTTAAAATGTGGAATTAAAAAAATATAAAGGTGTGACTTTTATTTGAATATCCACCCCCACAATCAGCATGCTAAGAATTTATTAAGGAGCAGAATTAAACTGGAAAACAGAGAAACAAGTAGAACTAAATAAGCTTTGTGGCATTGAAGTAAAGAAATAAACTGTAAAGTAAAAGAGTAAGCTCTTCTCTCTGGTCAGAATACCATTAGTAGGAGTGGGACTTAAAAACAGGCAAGACATACAAATAAGGAGCATCTTTCAGGACTGAGTATGGATACAACCTGGGGTAACTTCATAAGGATAACTTCATCATTTGAGATGCATTTTCATTCTTGGGTCATCTTGTATACCTCAAGTCTGATTACAGGGTAATCAATAATCATTTTTATATGTGCTGTAAGGTGATCACTCAATACCGAAAAACATTTCAGTAATGCCCTGTGATCCTTGACCCATGTCTATAGCTGCTTTAGGCACTGAACAACTGGCTGGGGCAATCCATTCATAGACTGTGGTGTGCCACCAATCAGCATCTGTCTTGTAAGAATCTTTACTAAGACACAGAGATGGAGAGTTAGGGAGTGGTTGTCACCACATTTCCTAAGATCATGTAGTCTAGGGATTATCGACTATTGTGGTTTTCATAGAAACAGAAGTTGGTCTATAAGGAATCAGTACTGAGAGAACAGAGTTCTAGGGAGAGGGAGTTCAGTATTCATAGCCTTCACCATCATTCTTTTTAATTCTGTGGAATTCCCTTTGAATCCTTCCAGAATGCTCCTTTTCCATCAAATTTCTAGTTTCCCTGGCTTCTTAATCATGAAACCAAAGAATATCTATGGCTGCCATATGGGGAAAGTATGTGGAATGCATTGCTAACATGAAAGAGCTGCGTGGGTCTAGAGAACTGTGTAGTTCATTATCAACCAGAAGGTATTGGTTGGTAGACACTGTACTAGCTACTACAGTTATCAGAATGCATGGCATCATTTTTGACTTCAAAACATCTGTATTGCATGGTAGGCAGGTGGAGACAGTGTTAGGGGTGGGAGGAGGTTTTGCCTAATTGGTTTTATCTCAAAGTTGAGACTTGACTCTCTAATGCATTTTTAATGGAGACCTATCATTTCCAGGAGGTTGAAAATGAACTCTTACAGGGAAGGTAACAAAAAACAGATATTACAATGGCTTTCCAACAATATTTTTAATCAACCCTACCTGACAAAATCTTGTTTCTTAGTACTTAATTTCCTTCATGCAGGTGTGATGGGGAAGGGATCATACATAAAAAGTTTTTAAAGTGCCTCCTGTATGCCAGGCATGGTGTATCCCTACCCTTCTTTGTGTTTCTTTATTTAGCAAGAGGCTTTTTATATGTATTTATTTGTTATTTATTTATTTATTTCAATACTGGGAAATTAAACTCAGGGCATTGCTCATGCTAAGTAAGCATTCTACCACTGATCTGCACCATACCCTTTTTTAATTTTTTAATTTTAATTTAATTTAATTTTTTTTATTTTGAGACAAGGTCTCTGTGAGTAGCACTGGTTACCTCTGGCTTCGACTTGTGATTTTCCCACCTCAGCCTCCCTTGTTAGATACCACTGAGTTGGATCTTATTCATAGCGACCCCTATGTATAACAGAAAGAAATATTACCCAGCACTGTGCCATACACATGATCTTTTTATGTTTGAGTCCATTGTTGCAACCACTGTGTTTTTTTCTCATTTTCAGTTGTACCACATCAAAAAAAGGAGGTCCAAGGGGCTTTATTCCATTCTCATCATTAAAGTTGACTCCACGTTGAGGAGGCAACTCTTCCCTAGTTGTTTCTTGAATGCCTTCCAATCTGAGGGGCTTATTCTCTGGCACTGTATTTGACAGTGATGCTCTGCTGTGCATAGGGTTTTCAATGAATGGCTAATTGTCTGGGGAGTGGGCTGCCAAGTTCTTCTCCCTAGTCTGTCTTAGTCTGAAAGCTTAGCTGAAACCTGTCCACCATGAGTGGCCTCTTGGTATCTGAAATACCAGCATCACAGGAACATGCAAGCGCCCAAAGCGCAAAAGCTGACAGACACATGGAGGTCAGCCTGCCTTGTAGCTGCGATAATAGGCATGTGTTACAGTGCCAAACTTTTATTGGTTTTGTTTTTAAAATTAAATCAATGATGTATCCTGATGAGAAGAAATCATTGAATTTTGTCTTCATGTTGATACCTTAAACACCTATCACAACATATGCTTTCCTATTTCAAGAAGATTTGTGCTAAAGATGGGCACGGTGGCTCATTCCTGTAATCCTAGAGACTCGGGAGGTAGAAGCAGGAAGATCACAAGTTTGAGACCAGAGGCAGTCTGCATGATTTAGCAAGACCCTGTTTCAAAATAAAAATAAAATAAAATAATAAATGGGCTAGGTGTACAGCTCAGTGGTACAGCACTTGCAAAGCATGCAAGTGTGAGGGCCTGGGTTCAACCCCTCAGTATCACCAAAAAAAAAAAAAAAAAAAAGGTTTGTGCTAATGCAGGTTATATTGGAACTGTGGCTGCAGTTTGGGTAAGAATTATAGCAGGTTCAGGTAACTCAGCTCTCATGTAAAAGCAAAACATTTTAGCAGAGCAAGGCCTTCATCACCTGGCAAAACAGAAGTGTTTCTATCAGTCCTTAGTAAAAGTGATCTGAATTTTTTTTTTGCATACTTGGAGTATGAACTGAGGGCTTCACACACGTTTTGCAAGTGCTTTACCACTGAACTGCACCCCCATCCCATTGTTTATTTTGAGACAGAGTCTCACTAAGTTATATAGGCTACCTCTGGCCTTGAACCTGGGATCCTCCTGCCTCTGCCTCCTGAGTTGCTGGGATTACTTGCATGCACCACATGGCACAATCTAATTTTTTATAGGAATATTTACATTAAGATTTATATTAGTTGTGGGCCTTATTGTCTTAGTCTATTTTGTGCTGCTGTAACATAATACTTGAGGCTGAATAATTTATAATGGGCAGAAATTCATTAGTTCGAAATTCTGAAGGCTGGAAAGACCAAGATTAAGGTGGTGGCTTCTGGAGAGAGCCTTTTTGTTGTGTTAAAACATGGCAGGAGGATCACATGGTAGAAAGGCACAGAGAGAAAGGGAGAAGAGAGAGAATAGAGCACTTCTCTATTCATGAGGGCAGAGCTCCTATGACTTAAATACCTCTCAAAGGTCCCACCTTCAATATCATGATAATGGTGATTAAATTTTAACATGAGTTTTGGAGAGGAGAAACATTCAAAACAGAGATCTGTGAAATGTACATATATTTACACCTTTTCTTCCATGGGTCTGATTACCTTCTTTAAAAATATTCTACTTAACGCAGAAGTGTCATGGCAAAATAATTCATTTATATTTCTCAAGATTTATCTTTTTTGTCCAGAAAGACCAGTAGATTAAGGGAAGATAGTAAGCAAAACAACTTGAGATATCTTATTTTCTGCCTTCTGACAAACATATATGTTCTGAAAGGGGAAAGAACAAGACATCAAGATGAGTTTTGATTTGATCTTTTCATTTGTATGACAGTAACATGAAAATCTTTATTGTTTTCAGTGTCAAAAGCTGAGTTTTGGGGGATATAATTTCCCCTTCTGAGAAAATCAAGCTATTATATATGTTGTTGGCACATTGTTCAACAAGTATTCAACCCTTTTTTAAAGTTTGAACCAAGCTTAGAAAATATGTCAGCCATTGCTTGTTAGATAGTAGATATTTATTAATGGACAGTATTGTTCTGCTCTTAAGTTTGTGTTCCTAATTTTTAGACAAAACACTATTTCTCTTTGTCAACAAAATGGCAGATCCACGAACTCAGTTGGAGTAAACTGAGTTATTTGTTGAACTGGGACCTCATTTGTTTGTATATATGAATGCCCCTTTTTGTTCTTTAAAAGTTATTGACAAGCATTATGTTCAGTTAAAATGCTTGGCATTACAGTGTTAAAATTTTATACAAATGTGTATAATATCAGCCATCTAATAGCCACTTAAAATGTTCATTTATCAACTAGCCATAGTTTCTTTGCCCTTCAGCAAGTGGTTAAAGAAATAGATGGTTATTAATTGTATAAATGTGAAATTTGCAAAGAAATCCAAAACTCATCTATTGTTCTTTGTTTTATGTCACTTAAACTATGAATATCATTGAAGGAAACAAAGACTACTTGGCCATTTCCTCTGTTAAACCTTAGTTGGTAAAACTTGACTTGTTTTTAGAAAAAAAAAAGAAAGAAAAAATCATATAGTATTTTTGCAAACCAAAATGGTAACATTATTTTCCCATTTTGTATCAAAATGGCTTCACAGAAGAACATCATCACAGGCTTCATTTTAGAGCACTTGATACAGCAGCAGAGAAAGAATTGTAGTTGTTGACACAGCACTAGTGGGTGTTCTGAGGAGAAAGAAAGCCATGAGCCCATTCATACTGAACAGACCTTCACCTGTCTCCCTGCTTTGGGACATCAGTTTGTTTGTGACTAATGATACTTATGGGGAATTCTTTTTGAAAAGACCTTGGAAGTACAGGTGAAAAATCTTGTTATTAGGCTCAGGTGCACCAGGTTCTGTTAGAAGATGCTGGTGAAAATGAGTCCTCCGCACATTCACTCTGTCTTCTGAGTAACTCCACACCTGCTTTGGCTTCTTGAGCAATCTTCAGGCTGTGATGCTCACTGATCTTATCTTTATTGATGCTCTTAATACTACTCAGCCAAATGTGTGGGGTGTGTGTGTGTGTGTGTGTGTGTGTGTGTGTGTGTGTGTGTGTGTGTATAGCTATATAAGCAGAAGGACTATTTGTGGGGAGAAATGGGAACAGAGGTGGTACAGGGGTTATGACAAGGTAATGGGGAGGTGAACATGAGAAATATACCGTGATGTGCATGTATGGAAACCCATTAAATTATATGCTAACTAAAAAAGTCACTAATACAAAGGAACATATTATCTCACAGTTTTTCTGTGGATCAGTGATCTAATAACAGCTTCACTGGGTGGCTGCAGTTTGAGGTTTCTCATAAGGTTATGGTGAAGCCATTGACCAGGTGTCTCATCTTTGAAGACTTGACTGAGGTGGGATGACTCACTTCTAAACTCACTTATGTGGCTGTTGGCAATACATTGTTAGGTGCTGTTGACTTGGATCCAATTCATAATGACCCTGTGTACAACAGAACGAAGCACTCCCCAACACTGTGCCATGCCCAGGACAATGTCAGTGCTGCTTTGCTATTTATAAGGTTTTCAGTGGCTGACTGTTTTGTCAACTGCTTGCCATGTAGGACTCTCCACCATATGGCTCTCGCAGAGCAAGTGATGGGTGCAGGTGCACAGGTGGAGAAGACATGGAAGGGAGGGGACAGTTATTTGTGTAACCTAATCTCAGAAGTGACAAACCTTGGTACAGTGTAGGAGGGGACAGCACAGTAAAGAGGCTGGAGATGGAGATCACTGGAAGTCATTTTGAAGATGGCTACCATGGCTCCATTTCTTGCTAGAGTTCTTTTGGCAGCCTGCCATCACATTACCTATGACTGAACAGAATCATTGCTTAGATTTAAAATATTCAAATAGTGGGGTTGGAGGTGTAGTGAGCACTTGTGTGAGGCTCCAGGTATAATCCCCAGCACTGCAAACACATATATACACACATACATGCACACATGCACATACACGCACACACAAACCCCTCCCAGATGTATTTTTTATCCTGTGTGTTACTCTTTCTTTATACTTCAATTTTCATACTAAGCAAGACATTTAAGAAAGAATTATCTTCCCTTTTAATGCGAAGGAAAATTCCCCAGTGTATAGAAACAAAATAATCATTCACCGTCTCTTTCTAGAGTGTGATAGGTAGTGAGATTTAACTTCATTCCTCTGTTAGAATATTCTATTCTCTCTGGACAGCCATTTTTTAAAAAGTTACTCTTTTAGCTTTTGCCATAAAAATAAAAACCTATCTCTGTGAAGTTTGTCAAGTAAAATGGACACAAATACGCCTCAAAGTCTAGAGAAAAAACGGAATGACGCTACAATCCCAGTCTGTGAAAAAGATAAATTAGAATAGAAGTATAGCAAAAAACCTGGGAAAAGTATGCTGCTCGCTGGGAGGGAAGTTGGGGAAGTTAGAGGATAAACTACTGAGCAAAGGGCTTAGAGATCCCAGTGGGGAAACAAGACACCAATCTCAGAGCATTTTATATGCAAAGTATTTTCAGTATTTTGAGGTCAACTGCAAGGAAAACCAGGTATATGGCTGAGCTTTAGGGCACTGTGGAGAGAAAGCTTTTGGAATATTCTCTAAAGAGTCTCATGAACTGAAACATTCTCCAACTTAAGTGACAGTGAGAGAGTATGAACTCCTGATGGGAGATGCCACAAGAAGATCAAGCCTTATTTTTTCTCAGCCATTTCCTCAAGGAAAAGACTGGGAATTGATAATAGTAAATTGACAAATCCAAGTAAGCCTTTAGGCAAAGCAGATGGTACAACTTTTTTTTTAATGCACAAACCAATTTCAGATTTCTTCAGGCAGTAAACATGTGTGTTGGTTTGCAGACTTTTTAAAAAAAATTCTAAGCAAATTATGTTGTTCTAGAGAGTTATGAAAGACCAGGATTGAATTTTGGCTCTCATCCCTAGTAACTATAACATTTCAGGAGTTTTACCTGGCCTCTTCAAACCTCTATTCATATGTAAGACACAAATAAAACCCTAACATGTGGGAAGAAGTCAGTGCTTTGTAAATTGTATCTTTATTAATAGTGAACATTTTTTCCCAAAAGAATTTGATGCTCATATTTTAGAAGTTCAGGTCCTAAGTGGAATAGAAGACTCTAATGAACTTAGGTCTTATTTGGGAGAAATGAAAAATAATTAAACACACTTTTCCTTTATCTGCAGTGATACAGTTAATGCTCAATAAATTCTTTTGGATTGATTAATTTTTATTTTGCTTTGTGTTTTGGGACAGAGTTTGGCTATGCTCCTCGGATGATCATCCTGCCTCCTAAGTGTTGGGCTTACAGGCATGCACCATTATGTCCAGCATACATTGACTAAGTTTTGATTGTACATGAACATCCTAAGTATGTCAAGACTCTTGGTCTTGTGATGGAATATTTATCCTGACAGCAAAACATTTGAAGACAAGAACTGTTATCTATCATTTTATCCATAATTTTTTTTCTTTTTCCTGACACAGTGCTTTGCACATAGGAAGTACTCAACAAATGTTTGCTACTTGAAATGTGAGAATATGTAAAGAGTTTCAAGAATCTAGTTCTGGACTACACAACCCATTTTCCTTCCCTGTGTCTCAATTCCCCACTACTTTAGCTGTGCCTTTGCTTATTTAGCCCTTTGGATCTTCAAAAGGACCTAATTAAGTCATTAATGGATTACTTAATTGTTTGAATTTGATAACTTGTTGAGACTCAGTGATCTTTCTCCACTCATTAGCACTTCTCCCTGAAGGCAGAGAGGAAAAGGGTAAAATGCAAATTCTTCAGTTTAGGGGAAAAAAGGATGAAATATGATAAAAAATGGATTGTTTTTCCTTATCTGTGTCATCTGTTTCCAAGCATATTTGACAATCTATGTGACACTATAGAAATTCTTTGGAGAAATCTCATTAAACTTTCACATTTACATAGAGGTGAGACACCACTGTGAGAACAGTGGCTTGTGGATAGTAGGGGGTTTTCGTTGTGTGTGGTCATGTCACAGTGAGCTGATGCAAACAATTAATACCTGCATTAAAAAATGTCAAAATCATACCTGTCATCTCCAGAAACTTTCTTCTATGGGAAGTTTGGTCAAATTCTTGCCAAGTTTTAAAAGATTTACTTTACATTTGTATTTCACTGATACAAAGCAAAACTTTGCTTCCATAGCAAATTAGTTTGCCAAAATATTATGTAATCATACCTATTTTACTTTATACTTTGTATTATGTGTTTATATGTATGGGATGGGGTTTAGGTCAGTTGGTAGAGTGATGCTCTGCACACTCTGAGGCCCTGGGTTTGATCTCCAGCACCGCAAAAATGGAAGAAAGACCTGGCAGCCCACTCCTGAAATAATCCTGAAACAACCAGCCATTGAAAACCATCTGAATAGGAAAGAAGCACTGATGTAGTGCCAGGCATGGTATAGTGTCCTAGAGTGTTTTGTTCTGTTGTACATATGGTCATTATGTGTCAGACTCAACTTGACAGTATCTGACATCAACATTTATATTATATAATTTCTGTATCACTTTATTGACTGGTGATTTAATTTATATCACAGAACTATGTAAAACAAACTGAAACCAAAACCAAACAAAAAAGAAGAAAAAAAGCAAAAGAAAAAACACCTAATCAAGTCATTCAGTAATTACAAATTGAGTGACCATGTGGCTTATATATGGATTAAGGCAAAGTTGGCCCTTATGCCACAGAGTTGTCCAGCCTAGGAGAAACAATTAACAGTTGGAATGTAACCCCAACTTCAACTGAAGGTCATCTCATCTGTGCTAGTATGTGTTTGGAGTCCTGGCTAGTTGAAAAGTTATCCTTCATGGACTTCCATTATAGCAAATATTGGCATTACTGCTTTTCAATGTCCAGAACAGAGATTCAGTTCTCTTTTGGAATAGCAGATAGTCATATGATCTGACAAATGTACCTCTGTGTTCAACTGGGGCTGGGATTTAGCTCAGTTGGTAGAGTGCCACTCTTCAGTATCTGAGGTCCCGAGTTTGATTCCCACAAAAATGGAAGAAAGACATGGCAAGGCAATCCCGAAACAATCAGCCATTGAAAACTCTGTGAGGGTTGCTGTGAGTCAGACATGACTCGACAGTACCTAACAACAACATGTTCAACTAATCAAGAAAATATGTTCAACTTTCTTTAGTATTTGGGAGAAATAAAGTGATAATACTGCCTTACAATTGCAGGACATTCTATAGTTTTCAAGGGTGTTCAACTACTCTGTTTTGTTATTTTCTCTTGAACTTCGCAGCAATCCCTTACATGGGGCATAGAAGACATTTGGGAGATGAAGACCTTGAGGTTCACGGATTTTCAGTGAGTGCCAGCTGGCAAGTAGCAGAGGCCTTGACTGACTGTCTGACCTTCTGAGCTCTTCCTCACTAATGCACTAGAGTTGTCCAAGGACACAGTGCACAGTTAAACCTCCATGAAAATAAGTCAACCTTAGCACTTTTTATCTAGCTTGGGTAACAGTTATGTAGCTAATTAGTTAAAAGTGGTTTGCTTTAATTCAATATTATGTCTTTGAATGGGAATTTTCAGTAATATTCTTGGCGGAGCATTAATATGGCATGCCGTATCCTTCCTTCTGTGTATCCACAGGCCAGGACTGTGGCGGAGTGTGGCTGTTTCTATAGACACTGGAAACAGACCTGTGGGTAACACACATAATTGTGGGTGGCAGTGGTTTTAGAAAGCTTCATGAGGTTTTCATGAGAGTGTTTTTTGTCTAGCACTGCATTCCATGTGTCCAAGAAGATAGTTCTTGTCAGCACATTGCTCTACTTGCTTCCAGTAACACCCTTTGATGCTTCCCTTGTCCATCCCTTAAATGAACCTAATCTACTCCAGGCACTGCTCTACATGCTGAGATTAAGACAGTGAGCATAGCTCGTGTGCCATTCGCAGAGATTACATTGTGATGAAAGATAATGGACTGTTCAAGTATAAACCAAAAATCAATTATCTAATTAATTACAGATTGTGATAACTGTGAGAAAGAAACAGATGATCATGACCAAATGAAGGAGGCTAGTTTATTTCAATAGGATAGCTAAGGGCCTCTCTGAAGAGAGAAGGTTTAAACTGAGAACAAAAGAATGGAATGACTAAAAGAATATTTCAGGCCATGTGACAACCAGAATCAAAACCATGGGCAGCAAAACAGTGCAATGTCTCCTACTTCTAGTCAATAGAGCATAATAGCAAGGGAAGTAGAGACTGGAATGAGATAAATAGGAAGCAGGTCAGGTCTATATGTATGACTTTGAGGCCTGTACAATGTGTGGTGACTTCTAAAGCAGTGAGAACCTATTTAAGGATTTTAAGCCGGGCCACAAGGTAATCTTTGTTTCTGGAAGATCACTTCTGTTTGACATGGTGGAAGAGATAGGTAAGAGACCAGTTAGGAGGGTACTGTCACAATCCAAAAGAGAGTTTGGCAAGGGAATATCAAGAGTTCTGCTTTGAAGATATTACCATTGATATGTCCATGAGACATTGCCATGGAAGATTGCAAGTATTTGTTTTATGTAACAGTTGAGAGCTCAGAGGAGATGTCTGGGTAAGAGTCAGAAATTTGGGAGTTTTTAGCAAATATGTAGTGGGCAAATCTCTGCGGACACAAGAGGAAAGGATAGGATCAAACCTTGAGAATCTCTGCTTTTAAGGATATGGAACAAGGAAATAAAATTGTGAATGAGTCAGTGGTGTGAGGGGTGCAGCAAGGGGGAGTGGAGTTGTCAAAGAGAAGGGGTTCTCTTCGAAAGAAAGGGGTGGTTAACAAATGCTGCTGAGAGTTAGAACCATAAAACCATCTTTGCTGGCAGGACCAGTCTCATGATTATCGCATCACTCAAGGAATGTAAAATACTCTCCTCATTGACCTTTTTCTGTTCATCTTATTTCACTCCATTCCACAGGGAGGAATCTTTAGACTCACACAGGTTGTCAGTCATAGAAGCTAGTATATAACACCAGTTTTTGTTTGTTGCTTTTTTGCCAGTAGCTAGGCTATCAGAAGTTGTTGTTATTGTTGTTGTTAGGTGCTGTGGAGTCAGTGGCTGACTCATAGCGGGTGAATCAATATTGTTATTGCTTCTCTGCTACTCATAGGGTTTTCAATGGCTGATTGTTTTTTGAGAGTGGGTTGCCATGTCCTTCTCCCAAGCCTACAGTATCTGGTGTTCCCAGGCGGTCTCCCATCCAAGTACTACCCAGCCTGACCCTATTTAACGTCTGAGATCTGATGGGATCAGATGCCACAGTGGCACGGCTGCAGGCTTTCAGAAGTTGGGAAGATATTTTTTCTATATCTTATGATAATAAGACAGGGCTGGGATTTAGCTCAGTTGGTAGAGCACTGCTCTGCATTCTCTAAGGTCCTGAGTTCGATTCCCAGCACTGCAAAAATGGGAGAAGGACCTGGCAATCCACTCTCAAGGCAATCCAGAAACACTCAGCCATTGAAAACCCTATGAGGGTCACTATGAATTGAACAGGACTTGACAGCACCTAACAACAACAACAACAATAACAATATGATAATGAGAATAATGTTGAAGGAGTAACTACGGTGATCTCATGTGTAGACATGGGGTCAGACTTCAAGTTAAACCATGATCTTTGGAGCCTCTTGATTTGAGAGGACTTGCGTTAGAGTCTAGTAATTGATCTGTCATCCTGTTTTCTAGTTAAGGAGAAAGAGCTTTGAATTGAGAACGAGAGAGTTGGGTTAAAATCCCAGCTCTGCTGGTATAAAAGTTGCTCATATGTGGGTGTATCACTTACCTCTCCTGAGCCCTAATGTTCCTTTATGAAAATCATACCTACATGGTAGATAACCTTTGTAAAGGTTCTGTGACTTAAAACATAGAAAAGATAGGCAATGGTGGTATCTCAATTTTATCAGAAGTGTTGCATTGGGAGTAAGTAAGCACAGGGTCAAATGCAATTGTAGAGAAAAGCACTTTGTTCTCTGTAAAACACCATAAATAAAATGAACTGATGTGTTTATAATCAATACCTGTTTTTCTTCAGCTTTTTAATTTTAGATGCACCATCTTAGTTTTGGGTACAGATCTCTTTACTATCTGGGAGTTGTGGGTGAGTTGGTGGGTAGCCAGGAAAGGTAGCAGGTAGCAGAGCTTAGGCAGAGGAGCAGATGTGCAGCGCAGGCAGCTGGTGGCATGGAAGCTGAGCAGGTAGCTGCTCCAAGGAGAAAATCCAGGGGAGGACTTGGGAAGCCAGAGGGGCATCCTGGCAAAGGGGCATGGGCTGCCTCTGAGAAGTTGGATGTAGAATGCTGCAGGATGACTCAGAAAAATCTGCAGAGCTTTAGTAATGTTCCTCTCCGGACTTGGAATAAGGGTAGATGCAGCTGAGGTTGGCCTGTGTTCAGAAGATGCACATTGTATGAGAACATAAAGAAAAAGAAAATGATTCCAAATATGTCTGAGTGTTTTGTAGTTCTCTCTCCTGCCCTCTCCCTTTAATCCTCCTCCAGAAAGGAAAACAAATATCTCTGAAACTACCATTTGAATTCATTTTTCATTATTCTAATTATGGTTTTAAGTTTTATGCATGGTGCTATATATTTTTCCTTTAAAAAATATTTCTGAGTTCTGTCTTCATCTATGAAACTCACCTGTTTATTTTTTGCTATTGTGATATTTCAAGCAATCATGATAGGTGATCAATAGCTAGATCTTGCCGTCATTTATTGGGCACTTTAAAATTAATCTCTGTAATAAGCTTTATTCAAGCATTTTATCATTTAATTTAATATGAACCCTTTACAAAGTGGCTAATTAAAGCACTGACATTTAAAGTGCTTATGTTACTTTCTCGGTTTCCTATAGCTAGAATGGAGTAATCCATGATTCCAGCCTTGGTTTGTCAGCCTTCAAAGGTCTCATATGAACCACCAAGGTGGAAAACAATTCTTATTCCTTAGTAAGATCAGTGCATCATCCTATGTGCTGTTTGTGAATGAGCAGGTGCTCTCTGCCCTCTTTATTGAGATTTTAGTTTTCAAAGTAGGAGGACAGGCAGGAAAAGGCATTCACTGGCCACGTGTCATTTGCCATATTTCTTTGCAAATATTCTTTAGAAAGAAATCCCAAGTGAGTGTTATTTCTCCCTATCTTGCAAATGAAGAAACTCTTCATAGAAATTAAGGAGTTTTCCCAAGTTCATCCTACTTATTTATTTACTTTTCATCTATCATATCTGTCAATCATTAGAAACTGGGCCATCCAGGATGACAAAAAAGACCTGGACACGATCTCCCTTCTCAAGGGCCTCAAAGCTTAATGCAGAAGACATTCACATAAAGACAATTATAATAAAACACATTAAGTAGGCAGATAGGAGTATACTTAACATTTTATGTGAGCAGAGAGTGGTCAATATGTTAATCTGAAAAGAATGAAAGAAGGCAACCATCACACAGACTTTTCTGTTTCTAAGACTTCTCCCCTTGCCCCCATGACACCCTAGTACCTTCTAGAATCAGTACAGTCTGTACATTGAAGAAGTCTCACAGACTTTAGGTGGTCTAAACCCAATCTGTGCAGAAAAGAAAAATGGTGAAGAACAAAATTAAGAATCTTTAAAAACATCAAACATTTTCCTTGAGTTCCAAAGTAACCTTGGAATGGAAGAGAATGTCCAAAGTGGTTTCATTTAACAAAGGCTGAAGATCAAAAGGCAAACAAGCCAAAATCTAGCAGTACAGCATAGCAGCCCACCAACTGGAATTCTGGCCAAAGCATCTTTCATCCTATTACTAAGCATTTATTTATTTGGACAAAGGAGGTGATATGACCTCATACCTCCTAGTACTTTTCTCCCCAAAGTGGACTCTTATTTAAAGGGAACATTCTTCTTAGAAAAGAAGATTTTGTTTCCTATTTAAATGCTTATGCATTGGCCCCTATAGATAGAGAACTCTTTTTATGATCTGTGTATTTATCATTGTTGTTGCTAGGTGCTGTCGAATTGGGTTCAACTCATGGGGACCCTATGTATAACACAGGAAACACTCCCTGGCACTGTGCCATGCCCTGTACTATATCAGTGCTTCTCTGCTATACATAGGGATTTCAATGGCTGATTGTCTTTTGGGGAGTGGGCTGCTAGGTCCTTCTCCCAAGCAGAGGTTTTCCCAGGTGGTCTCCCATCTAAGTACTAACCAGGCTTGACCTTGCTTGGCTTCTGAGATCTGACAGGATTGAATGCCAGTGTGGTACCACTGCAGGCTTATTATTGTTGTTAGGTGCTGTCGAGTCCAGTCCAACTCATAGTGACTCTGTGTACAGCAGAAAGAAATACTCCCTGATTATGTGCCAGGCATACGATCTTATTTATGTTTAAGCCCATTGTTGCAGACGCTGTGTCAATATATCTGGTGGAGGGTTTTCCTTCTTTCATTGTTCTGCCACTTTCCCAAATATGATGTCCTTTTCCAGGGATTGGTCCCTCCTGACTACATGTCCAAAATACATAAGACACCGCATGCTTAATTATAATTAATTTCCCCATTATGCAAAGCTCTGGTAAACATTTTTAGTGTTGTTACAGATTACCTTTCCTGTCTTGGTTTTGTACTATTTTATTCTTTAAAATCTTCTATAGCTTTCTGAATGCACAGGGAGAAATTTTAAATTTTCAAATAAATTTTCTGAGTAGAATTTTTGCTGCCTGAGTTTCAACACTGAAGAGAATACAGATTTAACTCTGAGATATAGTGGGCTAGGGTTTAGCTCAGTTGGTACAGTGTTTGCTTTGTGTATTCTGAGGCCCTGGGTTCGATTCCCTCAAAATGGGAGTAGGACCTGGCAACCCTCTCCCTCAAAACAATCTCTAGTCAGCTATTGAAAACCCTATGAATAGCAGAGAAGCACTGACATAGTGCAGGACATGGCATAGTCTCGGGGACTGTTTCATTCTGTTGTACATATGGTCACTATGCATTGGACCCAAATTGATGGCACTTAACAATAATAACTAGTTGTAGCAATTTACCTCATGCCAGCCATGAATGATTTAGACTGAACTGAAGTTTGGCTTTCAATCTATTGTAGGTCATCTGATGAGGTAGTATATGTGGAGGATAAATTCTTGAGGACTGAGGCAAAAAATTTTTAAGGGACTTGTTTATTTTTATGAAGGTCATAATAGTTAACAAAATTACTTTTTTGAAAATAAAACTGGTTTATTTCATTCTGGATATTTATCATTGCATCAAATAGTCTTTTTTTATGATTTTTTCTTGGTATATTTCTTGGTATATCTTTTTAGTGAAGGACCAGTGTCTCAAAGCTTTATTTCCTATTGCAGTTTAATTATTTGGCTAGAACCTGGAAGAATTAATGTGGTCAGAATTTTGGCATACTGAAGTATATTTGATTAGTTGGGTAATAATATTTCCTTATAATATCTTACTCCTATTCAAAAGTCATCACATTGTACAATTTATTAAAATTTCACACAATTAGCAGTTCTTTATTAATCATATCAATATCATTTATTTAGACAACTTAAATTTATTGAATTTCAAGTCATTAATTTAGTTTGGATTGTTCCTTTTATGAATAGATTAAATTTACTTAGAAATGGAAAGTATTAGAAATTTTTAGGGGGTAGGGGATGCTACTTGGGGATTGACCCCTGCGCCTCACACATTCTTTGCAAGTACTCTGCCACTGGGCTTCACCTCCAGCCCCTTTTTCATTTTTTAAGTTTTTGAGTCAGAGTCTTGCTAAGTCACACAGGCCTCAAACTGTCCCCTGAGTCACTGAGATTGTAGGTATGAACTACTGTCCCTGGCAGTATTAGATATTTTAAAGTATTATAATATCTGCTATTCATGTGGGGGCTGGTGATTTAAAAACTCTGTTTTTTGTTAATTTTAATTAAAAACACTTCACTAAAACACTAGTCCATGCCCAAATAATTGCTAACATTGTGTATACTTATTTTTGCTAAGAGCAAAATAGCTAAGACCATAAATTATGATGGCAGGCACATAGTTTGCTGACAGACGTGTATAAAATATTATTTCCATCCCCAGGTCAGCTCTGGTACATTCATCTCTACATTAATTCCTTGGGGACCCTTGTGTAAGTTATATTTTAAAAAACACCCCCATCACTTTGAGCTCTGTCAGGTTACCTTTGCCTAACTGACTGTATTATTCCTCTGAAAGATCAGATAGAAACTGAGAGTTATGTCTTAGCTGCATTGCCAAAACAGGTACAGAAAACTTAAATATTAATAGCCATGAGCTGGGTTAGTTTAAATTGGATATTTCACAATCTTCTACCTGGAATATTGTAAGGAAGCTATAAAAAGTACACAGAATTAATCTCTTTCTCTATGCTTGCTTTATATTCCTTACAAGCTGTTTCATAGATCCTTGATCCAAAAAAGCCATTAGTACCAATGACATGATTGATAGAGTGGGTTATACTGTTTAGCACCTCATTGGAAATGACATACTGTGTCAGTTTACTCATTACTTTACCATATATCTGTATATATCTTTATTATCTACCTATTTATATATGGTTTATTATTATGTTGTTGTTGTTGTTAGGTGCCATTGAGTCGGTATCCGACTCATAGTGACCCTCATAGGGTTTTCAATGGCTGACTGTTTCGGGATTGCCTTGGGAGTGGATTGCCAGGTCCTTCTCCCATTTTTGCAGTGCTGGGAATTGAACTCGGGACCTCAGAGACTGTAGCGCAGCACTGTACCAACTGAACTAAATCCTAGCCCCCCATAGTTTATTATGCATATGTTTATTTTATTTGTACTACATTTCTATGATTATGGGTTTTTGACCTTGTCTTATTATCCCTTTTTATTACAAAATAATATCACATTTCAGGAACACATCAAATAGTAAAGATGTTTTAAATTAGCATTTCTTAACTGAATGATCCTCTCTATTAAGCATATTCTGAAATTGGACCTTTAATTTTATTTATCTGTAGCACATTTCATGGGAAATATGGAACTGTCCAAGGAAGCAGGAAAGCATTAGTTGATTATACATTTTCTTCTAACAGTTTTGATATGACCCCAAGTGATAATGGTTCAGGAGGTAGCACATACTAGAATAGTTTGGCTATTTTATTTAAATATATATTTTCATGGAAAATTGCATAATAGGCCCAGTATATTTTAGTGTATGTTGTTTTTTCCCATCGAAATATTTGTTATATTTTTGAAGGATGGAGCACTTTGGTCATAATTTCTTTATTTCCTTTCTCTTATACTTGCCAACAAAATAAAACAAAGGAAGAAGGAATGGGTTGTCATTCTTACTTATTTTTCTCATGATTTTTTTATTCAGTTTAATAGAGAGAAAAGTCAACCACTTTTAATATAAGATTCTGTATTTTTAAAATCTGCATGTGGGTTTGTGTATTTTATAATAGCTTCAATTAATGTATTTATTCCACATAGATTTTAGGGAGGCAGTTTTAAATCTGATATATTACAGAAACTTATCCAATTAATAATATTTCAAATGACACATGAGTTACTTGGTACTAACCCAATTCACCTTTTCAGTTCTAGACAATTCTGAGCATCTTTGCTACAGGGCACTCTGCTGCTTACTTCAGGAGTTATGGAGATGATTGAGAGTACTTGCTCTCAAACAGCTTGTAGGATATAGAAGAAACAAATAACTGTATGAATCAGTGAAATCTTTGTATTGGCAATTTCTTGCAAGCAGTACTTTTTAAGCCATGGAGTAGAGAAGAGAAAAAAATGTTAAATGTGATTTGAAATTGAGAATTGTTTATGTGGACAAGTATTTTATATAAGAGACATATAAAAATCCAAATGCAAAAATCTACACGTTCCTTGTCTCATGGATCCTATTACTATGGGAAGAACTATCTGGGTCATTTAATACATGTGCCTACTTATTTTTCACTTGAGTTAAATAGGCTTTTATAAAAGCTAACCAAATAAGTTTTCAGTAATCAAATATTCAGGTAACAATGTTGAAATGACATCAAAAATCAACCAAAAAAAGGAATCCCAGTCACTATGCTATTTTATTTTTATTTTGCTTAGCATAGATTAAAATTGAGATGCTTGTACTGCTAATAGCACCCTCAAAGTATGTAAATATTTCAAATTATTGTCACCAATTGGAACTATATTTGTGCTTTAAATTTTAAAAAATACAATGCATGCATATGTTCTAATTAAATAATGAGAACTATTTTAGGCCTAAATATTTTAATTCTGAAGGAATATATTGATAGCTATTTTATAGTCATAAATATTCATTATTAATGCATGTATGGTATTTTTCATTCAATAGTACCAAAATCAAAACACATGGAGTTGTTTGTCATTGATCTGTGGCAAAAATTGTGATGTGACTCTGATGTAACCTGGTTTGCTCTGAGTAACTCCAAATTGTTCTTCAGACTTGCTCAGGGCCCATCTGGCTCTTGGGAGACCTTATGTTACCATAGCTACAATCCCAGACTCTGGCGACAGACTGCCTGGGTTCAAATCCAGGCTGTACTACTCACTATATTGGTGCCCTTGTGCAAGTTGCTTTGCCTGTTTCTCATTGGAGAAAAGATGTACATTACATTGCCTATCTTATGAGGTGGTTATGAGGCTATTCTAAGATAGTACAGGTAAAAATGAGCTATTTCAGAGTTTGGTTAGCAGTAAGCATTCATTGCTGGCCATTTAAAAATAACCTATATAGAAGATATAGACTGATATTTAAAAGTAGATTCCTAAAAGTATTCTTCCCACCATATTTCAAAAGTTTCTCTCAGATTTTCAAACATAGTAATAGTAGGTAATATACTGTGGTTCTTGTTACGTGCTGTCAAGTCAGGTCAAGTCACAGCAACCCTATGTACAACAGAAGGAAACACTCCCTGACCTGGTGCCATGCTTGGAACTATATCAGTGCTTCTTTGCTGTTCATAGAGTTTTCAATAGCTGGTTGTTTGAGATTGCTTTGGGAGTGGATTGTTACATCCTTCTTCCATTTTTGCCATGCTGAGAATCAAATCCACGACCTAGAGAGTGCAGAGCAACACTCTACCAACTGGGCTAAGCAAGAGCAGGTAATATATTGGTCCTATTAAACTTATAGCCTGCAGCCATAGCACCATGGTGTCCAATCCTGTCAGATCCCAGAAGCTAAGCAGGGTCGGGCCTGTTTCGTACTTGGATGGGAGACTGCCTGGGGACACCAGATACTGTAGGCTTGTGAGAAGGACCCGGCAACCCACTCCTAAAAATCAATCCACCATTGAAAACCCTATGAATAACAGAGAAGCACTGACAATAGTGATTCACCTGTTCTAGGTAGGGTTGCTATGAGTTGGACACTGACTTGACGTACCTAACAACAACAACAACAACACTAAATTTATAAGATAATTTTTAGATACAGGGAGATCCAATGATGTGCAATTTCCTGGTACAGAATTAGGATGTGTAATACTTCCCCACTGAGCCTTGGAGTAAATTTTCCTTGTTGTTGTTAGGTGCTGTTGAGTAGGGTTCGACTCATAGTGACCCTTTATACAACAGAATGAAACACTCTCTTACATGGTGCCATGCCTGGCACTATGTAAGTGCTTCTCTGCTATTCATAGGGTTCTCAATGGCAGATTGCTTTCGGGGTTGTTTTGGGAGTGGGTTACCAGGTTCTCCTGTTTTTGTGGTGCTGGGGCTTGAACCCAGGGCCTCAGAGAGTGCAGAGCAGCACTTTACCAACTGAGCTAAACCCTAGCCTCTATGTTTCCTAACTACCCACTACTAAATACTGCTTTCCTATCATTCATGATCTAAAAATCTGGAGAGATACCTAATTTAAGTGCAAATCTCAGTATTTTTTGAAAGTCAGCACAATATAATGGATAATAAATCAAATCTGTCCAGCTTATGTCTATCAGCAAAACAACATGGATGGGCAACTGTATTCTCAAATGTACTGCCTCAGTGATTGGTGCCAGTTCATTAAAGCATTCCAGCTCACTCTTAAACCCAGCCTGTAGGACCCCAAGAAAGTTCTTTTCCTGATCAAAACCTTGAGGGATAGAGATCGCTCGCACAGACACAGATACACACACACACACACACACACACACACACGTCTTAATTATTTTACTTTTGACAACTGGTAGACCATGCCAAATAACCTCTTAGAATTATACTCAATCCTTTCCTGTGACCTCTATTTGGATCAGCAGACTGATCTCTGCAGAATTTAGGATTAATGGCACCAATGAAAAGAACCATTCTGAAATCTAAAATATAGGGTTGGTCATTAGTTCATTTTGCATGCTGTGAAAACTATATTTGGCATCATTAACAGCTGTTTGCATGAAGTGTTCGGCACTAAAATATGATTGGTGAACACTCAGAATTTTATTTCGTGGTATTGCTTGCAATTATGGAGATGTTACTAGATCAATTTCCATCTCATTTAAACCCCAAACTAAGAAATAAAGTGGTCTATTATATACTGTACCTTGTATTTGTGACTTTGCTAACTTTCTTGGTTTTCACTTTTTTTTTTAATTCTATGAGAGGAAAGAATTTCTGTTTTAGTTGATGTTTTCCTGAATACACATCGTGATCATTTACCATTTCCTAAGTGCTTCAAAGAGCAAGGTTGTTTTGGAATATTTCCACTGAAATGTAGGCCCGCCCTGGAATTCAGTGCTGATTTTTAAAAGCATTCTAATGACCTCATGGCAAAATCTACCCAAATTGGGGCATGTGACTTTGATGAAATGGGCATAAGAGATTTGCCTCCAAAATGCTACAACATAACTTATTTACAATTACTTTGTTGTTGCTTATTATTATAGTGACTACCGTGGTCAGTAAGCAGACACAATGGAATGATCTGTGATAGCCTCAGAAAGTCTGCATGTACCCAATATAGTAGATGAGTAGGGTAGCAACTGGAGTTGGCCCTAAAAGTAAAAAAACAAAAAACAAAACAAGACAAAAGCAAGAAAGAAAGAAAAAGAAAATTTTTGGCTTATAGTGTTTATCACAGTGTGAATCCTCCACCATGGTTTGGTTTTTTCAGGCTACCACCATGATTTCACCAGATGTGGAATTAGGAAAAGATGTATACAGTACATATCAATAGGACAGCCCTAACACAATTTACTCATTGTAGGGTTGTAGGTTAAATGACAGCTCCTTACCTTTTTCTCTCCACAGGATGAGATACTATAGTTACACATATGCTATAAAATCACTGATATATCACTGCCCTTGTTAGCATAAAAACTAAGTCCTCTGGGTTGACCTTTATGATTTGTGTGTTTCATCTGTATGTGGAAGTGATAAACTGGGAAAAAAAAGAAGAGGAAAGAGATGAGAGACCATCCTGTTAGGCAGGTTGCTGGACTAGGTAAGAGAGAAAAGTCCAAGCTGTAGTCTGGAGTGCCAATAACTATCTAGGAGATTGTGGACATCTCACTTCATCTATAGTTCAACATTCAACAGTTGTTAAATGTCTGCCGAGTATCAGATATGGGAAGATATGAAGATGATGGGCATTTTCCCTTAAAAGATTTTATAAGTTAGTAGAAAAGAGAAAAATAGGTAAAAAAAAAATAAGAAAACGAGGTAAGAGCTAGCATAGAGGTGATAAACACATACGGTGGTAATGGAACCTGACCTTGTACAGTCCTGGAAGTCTTCTGGGAAATGGTGAGTGGTTGTTGGACATGGAAAAGCAGCTAAACCATAGACAGGTAAAGAAGGGTGAAGCTGGAGGATTTTTTTTTTTTTTTAATTTTAGCCCTGGGAGTTGAATCTTTTGCCTCACACATGTTAGGTAAGTGTTCTACCACAGAGCTGGATCCCAACCCCTTTTTAATTTTTTTTTTTTACTTTGAGACAGGGTGTCTGTAAGTTGTTAGGCTACCCCTGGCCTCAAAACTCATAATACTGCCTCAGCCTCCCTAGTCGCTGGGATTATAGGTGTGCACTATGGCACCCAGCTGGGAAAGATCTTTTTTTTTAAAATTGGAAATTTTAAAGGTACAACTTAATGTTTTCATTCTGACATGCATTTCATTGTGACATTTCCATATATGCATTTCCTTGTACATTGCACAGATAAGTTCCCCCTTATCCTCTGGTGTACCTTCTTCCCCCTCCCACCCCACCACCAAAGGCCTCTCTTCCACTTGCATGACTTTTTGTGGGAATATTTTTCTATATACCCTTGGATCCCAGTTAGGTTTAAGGTCGAAACTTTTTCTGTAGTGATCTGTCTTTTTACATTGTCAGTAATATTACATGAATTTTCTAGCTCATTTGTGTTATTACCATTCTTTGATATTATTGGTATTATTATAATTATTTCCTGAACTATTAAAGTTGAGTTGTTTACTTTGAGGTGGAAGATGGAGGAGGAGTGAGGAATGAGAGAAAGGGCAACCTCAAAGGAAGGATCTTTTTTAAAAAATGTTTTAGCTTATTTTTATTAGCACACATTAATTGTACAAAAGAATGGTTTTCATTATGACATTTTCATGCGTGAATATAATGTGCTTTGATCATATTCAACCTCCCTCCATTTTGCTTGATTTTAGATCTTAACTTTCAGTGTTTCACAATTGAGCATGGTATTTGTTTCAGGTCCGTCTGTCCTTCCTTCCTTCCTTCAGTCCTTCCTTCCTTCCTTTCTTCCTTTCCTTCCTTCTTTAGGAGCCATGACATACACATCTGTAATCCAAGCTACTTGGGAGGCTGAGGCAGGAGGAACTCGAGTTTGAGGGCAGGGGCAGCCTGTGCAACTTAGCAAGACCCTGTCTCAAAAATAAAAAATTTAAAATATAAAAGGTTGGGGATGTAGCTCAGTGATGTATTGCTTGTCTAGCATGTGCAAAGCCTTTGGTTCAATCCCAGTACTGGGGGTTGGGGGCAAGAAAGATAACCTTCAATGTATCAAGAACAGTTTTCTTCTATTAATTTGTGGGTAGTTTTTTTTAACCATAAAGAAGTATTGAATTATTTCAGGTATTTTTCCTGTATCTATCAAATCATTTGTGTATTTTTTCCTTTATTCTGTTAATGAGGTGAATTATAATGATAGCTTTAAATATTGGACCAACATTATATTCCTGTGAAAAATGTACTCAAGCATGCATATAAATACATGTGTATATATGTAAGATTTTCTGAGACAATAATGAGAAACATTGTCTTATAATTTTTCTTTCATAATGCTCTTATGAAATCAAGGTTATATGATGACAAAAAGTACAGTAACAATTCCTATTTTAATTTTCTCCTCTTCCTTGGACAAGTTTGTTAGATTACTATAATTTCTTCCTTAAATATTTTTGAGAATTCACAGTAAAGTCATCTTGGCCTGAATTTCCATTCTGAAAGTATTTTTAATTCATAGTTCTATTCATTTAAAAGATATAGGACTCTTCAGATTTTATGTTCTTCTCATATTGGTTTTAAGTTATAGTCTTTCAAGAAACTTGTTTATCCATTTTATCCAAATTGTCAAATTTATCAAAATGAACTTCCTCCTTGTATTTTCCTTTTGATATCTGTAGGATCCCTATTTAATGTTGCCTTTATGTTTTTATTTTTGTTATTTGGTACATGTAGATTGAACCCAGGGCCTTGTGCACAATAGGTAAGTGCTCTACCACTGAGCCACATCCCCAGCCCCTTTTTTATATCTTTTTATTTTAAGACAGGGTCCTACTAAGTTGTGTAGGCTGCCTCTGGCCTCAAACTCGTGATCCTTCTGCTTCAGCCCCCTGAGTCACTGGGCTTACAGGCATGTGCCCAGCTTAATATCTCTTTTGTTTTTACACTTGATTATAATGTATGATATAGGGATTTTTCCCCCTATAATATGGTTTGTTAGAGGTTTTTAATTGTATGTCTTTCTTAAGAACAAGTTGCTGGTTTTGTTAATTCTTCTCCGTTATGTGTATTTTCTGTTTTATTGATTTGTGCTCTATTTTTTCCCCCTTTCTACTTTCTTTGGGTTTGATTTTCTATTCTTTCCTATTTGGAAACTTTCTTTTCTGACTTTCTTGGAAGTTTAAAGTGTTGATATTCTGCTTTCTAATACATGTGTGTAAAGCTGTACATTTTTCTTTAATCAGAACATTAGCTATATTCTCTAAATTTCCATATAAATTTTTTCATATTACTTAATTAAAAATATTTTCTAGCTTTCATTATAACTTTTCCCTTTTCTCCATAAGTTACTGAAATGTGTATTGCTTAATTTAAAATATTTAATGATTATGTAGTTATATTTCTGTATTTAAGTTCTAGCTTAATGCCACAGTGGTCAGGGCACATAGACTATCATTTTGGTGCTTTAAAATTTTAAATTTGCTTTATTGATTACCATATGTCCTAATTTTGGTAAATATGCAATTTGTACTTATAAGTAATAATTTTTTGTATTTTAAACACAGTAATTATGAATCCTAATTAAGGCACATTTGTAAACTATGCTAGTCAAGTTTCATACATCTTTACTGATTTTTGGTTTTTACTTACTGGGCCAACAACTGGAAAAGGTATGTTAAAATCTCTGATATTGATTGTAGATACCCCCCACCATCTTTTTTGTGGTACTGGAAGATTAAACCTAGGGTCTCACAATTGTTATGCAAGCACTCTACCTGTAAGCTGTACCCCTACCCCATTTTTCACTTTTTTTTTTTTGAGACAGAGTCTTGTGTAGTTACACAGGCTGCCTCGTCCTTGAACTTGGAATCCTCTTGCCTCTGCCTCTTGAGGTGCTGAGATTACAGGCATGCACCACCATGCCCAGCTGTGATTTACCTAATCTTTATGTAGTTTAAAGCTATGCTTTTAGGTCTATAAACATAAAGAATATTTATGTCTTTTTGATGGAATACTTCTTTTATGATTATGAATTTTTCTTATTTCTGAAAGTAATGCTTTAAAAACTAGTTTGTTATTATTGCAGTAATTTGCCTTTCAAACTAGTTGATTTAATCCATGGGAATCTGATATAGTTACTGATGTTGTTGTTAGGTGCCATCAAGTCAGTGTCTGACTCATAGCGACCCTAGGTACAACAGATGAAATGTTATTGTCATGCTCCTCTGTTATTTATAGGGTTTTCAATGACAGATTGATTTTGGGGAGAGAATTTTCAGGTCCTTCTCCCAAGCCAACAATATCTGGTGTTCCCAGGTGGTCTCCCATCCAAGTACTAACCAGGCCCTATCCTACTTAGCTTCCAAGATCTCACAGGATCGGATGCCATAGTGCTATGGCCGTAGGAAGTTACTGATATGTGACATACTTATTCTGTGTGCATTTGGTAGAGCTTCTTAATTCAATAGTTTGATGTCTCCTAGTAGGTTTAAAAATATTTGGTCTATAATATGCAAATATTTCTTCAATCTTAATCTATCTTTCCCTTCTTTTGGGGATTCTAATCTAACTTGGTTGGCAGAGTGCTGTTTAACACTCTCGGAGGACCTGGGATCAATCCTCAGCACTGCAAAAACTGGAGAAGGATGTGGCAGTGTACTCCTGAATAAATCCCCAAAACAATCATCCATTGAAAACCCTATGAGGGTCATCAGGAGTCAACTTGACAGCACCTAACAACAACAACAGTCACTTATATGCTACTCCTTTCTAACCAATCTTTGTTTTTTGTTTCCTTTTATTTTTTATCTCCATGATTCCATCTAGATATTTTCTTCTGACCTATGTTTTTGTTCATTATTCTAATTTTGTATTAATTCTGCTATTATTCCTATCTACTGAGCTTTAAATTTCAGTTATATAATTTTCAGGTCTAAAATTTCCATTTTATTAATTTTCATTGATTTTGGCTATGTGGTGAAATTATCTTGTCATCTGCTTTATTAAATACATTGATGAAAATTATTTGTTTTTAAATCCCTCTGTAACTATCATGTTTAAGCTATATGGTAGTTCTGTTTTTACTGCCATTTCTCCTGGTTTTTAGTCATTTGATCATGTGTGTTTGTATGCTTGATCTTTGTGAGAGCATGCTCTTTTGAATTTCTCCTTTTTCCAAGAATATTGCCCTTTATAGATCTCAATTGAAAGTCTAGATTCTTTTCCTTTGTGGATTCCAGTCTCTATTATTTTTTTTCTCTCAGTTCCACGACATTGCTGAGAGCTCTGAGTTACTGCTTTCTGCTCTGCCCACCTTTTTATACTGCTTGTGAATAGTCAATTGTCTCAATTGAAAGACATGTCCCTTCTTTCTGGATCTTGATCTGATCTGCCAATATGCAGCTGTGCTAATCCTTCTCCATTGCCTTCAGACAGCATTTCTCTCCTGCATTTATAGTTCTTGTTGTATTAGTATGATATAAGATACTTTGTAATAGCTGGAAGCAGAAATCTTGCCACTAAAGGATAATAAAAATTGTAATGATGGGATCCAATTTGCATTTTGGAAAGATTTCCCTAAACATCAATATCCTCATGTGTGCAATGAAAGATTTTGATAGAAAATGTTCTCTTAAGCTTCAATATTTTACACATCTTGAGAGTATTAATAGTGTCATACCATTTTTTTCAAGCTGTAAAAGCCCCAGGAGTTTAATATTCATAATATAAAGCTAGAAAAGAGTAGAATGTGAACAAAATGGCCAAGAAGAAGACTGTCATCCTTGGTGTCTTCTCATGTGGTGCTTTTGCTCTACTTCTTGCCAGATTCCAGAAGCATTATTTCATTCCTGGGCCCTGGTATGTAGCCACTTAGTCTATTTTTCTAGTAACCTGAACACTCTCTTCACATGTGGTGGTACCCTACTCCACACTTTCTTCTAGAGTAGTTAATACTTTGGAATTAAGCTTCATCCTCAAGCCTGCCTTTTCCTGCCATACATTTTCTAAACTCCTGATCTCTCAGTATGTGTGTTTTATTAAACAAATTTTCTCTAAATGCTGAGAGCTCTTACTTGCCAAGTATCCATAGTGAAAGCTCTATGTACTTTATAGAGTCAGCAGGATTTGATTGTGTGACAAAAAGCTAAATAACATTTCAGGGCCTCTAGAAGAGGAATGCCTGCAGTTGTAGCCCTGCATCCAATCCTTTCAGATCTCAGAAGCTAAGCAGGGTGGGGCCTGGTTAGTACTTGGATGGGAGACCTCCCAGGAACACCAGGTGCTGTAGGCTTGGGAGATGGACCCAGCAACCCACTCCCAAAAGTCAGTCTGCCAATGAAAACTCCATGAACAGTAGAGAAGCACTGACAATAGTGTTTTGCCTGTTGTATGTAGGGTTGCTATGAGTTCAATACCTACTCGACGGCACCTAACAAGAAGAATATCTATGTAGGTGGCCTTTTCTACTATTTGTTAAATTTTACTCCAAAGTGCTATTCATGAATGTGCAGACATTTAAGTTTGGTTCTTGCTCTGAGATAAGATAAGCTAAGATGATATTATCATAGACTACTTAGATCTTTTTTATTTTGTTTGTTTGTTTGTTTGTTTGTTTGTTTGTTTTTGTGGTACTTGGGGTTGAATCCAAGGCCTCACACTTGCATGCTTTGCAAGTGCTGTACCACTGAGCTGCACCCCTAGCCCATTTTTTAACTTTTTCAGACAGGGTCTCTCTAAATTAACAAACTGCCTCGGGTCTCCAACTTGTGATCTTCCTTCCTCTGCCTCCCAAGCTGCTGGAATTACCATGCTCCGCTTGACAATTTAAATTTTTGTTGTTGTTGTTGTTTGGTGCCGTCCAGTCGGTATCCAACTCATAGCGACCCTTGTAGGGTTTTCAATGGCTGACTGTTTTGGGATTGCCTTGGGAGTGGATTGCCAGGTCCTTCTCTCGTTTTTGCGGTGCTGGGAATTGAACTCAGGTCCTCAGAGACTGCAGCGCAGTGCTCTACCAACTGAGCTAAATCTCAGCCTTTAAATCTTTAGGAGATAAAAAGGATCAGAAATCCCAAGCCAGAAATTGATTGTATTCCTCAGTTAAAATGGAACTATGACATTTCTTACTTACAAAGACTGCTCTCTCTTTGTAAAATTTAAAAAAATAGAAAAGAAAAGTGTGTTATTTTACCCTAATAAAAACAATACTTATTCTAGAAAAATATGAAAAAATTAGAAAAACAAGAAGAGCAATTGTGGTTCCATCTTTTAATAAACCTATCTAGAGTTTAAAAAATTTCATCTTGTCTTTCATATACTTTTTCCATAGCTAGACTATTCACAGTACAGATTTCTGAATACTGTTTTAAAATTTTTATTTAAATTGTGTACATTTTCTGTTATTGAAATCTCTGGGTAAGCATTATCTTAATGGCATATGTAATATATATGTAAATAGTATTGCATTATATATTACATGTTATATACATACATACATATATATATATATATATATATATATATATATATATATATATATATATATATGTGGGCTGGGATTTAGCTCAGTTGGTAGAGTGCCACTCTATAGTCTCTGATGTCCTGGATTCAATTCCTAGCACTGAAAGAATGGGAGAAGGATGTAACAATCCACTCTTGTGGTAATCCTGAGACAATCAGCCATTGAAAACCTTATGAGGGTCACTAAGAGTAGAACAGGACTCGACAGCACCTAACAACAACAACATGTGTGTGTATATATCTACATCTATATCTATATCTATATCTATCTATCTATCTATCTATCTATCTATCTATCTATCTATCTGTATATGTTGCAATGATACCTGTTCTCTTAATGTGAGTATTTAACTATTTCATTATTGTTGAATTATCTTATACCATACATAATACAAAAAACATTTTTTAGGAAAATTGCTATAAATTGCCAAATGAAGATGTTTAACTTCCTCTTCATCACTACTTTTGATAACATACCTAAACTTTGCTATATTTCATTTCCTCCTTACTTGTTCTTAAAACCTACATGCTTCTGTTATTAGACAAATACCATTCCTTTAGCACTCCTACTTGTTGATCCTCACATTGTTACTATAGCCTTGTCATGCCTTGCTCTAAGATAGTCAACTCATGCAACCCACGTCTCTGATCTGACTATAAATATTTCATCATTTTCATTTTTGCAAAGCATCCCTCTAGAATCTGCTCCTCTCTTGTTCTCTAGTCTGTATGCATTGGACATTCTGTAGTGACTGGGACTGCTTACTTTCCATGTCATTAGGACAGATATGTACACAAGGAAATTGACTAGAGAGTTCAAGTGGGGGTTCCAAGCCAGTTGGTGCCTGTGAGCATGGCTTCTTTTGAGTATGATTAGCAGTTAAATGAGGATCCTTAGGATCATAATCAAAAGAAGTGCCATTACTACTCACAAAGTTGGAAGTAGCTTCAGTTAACTTGTGAGAGATTTGCAAGTCAAAGGGTTGAACTTATAAATTTGTTGATCACTAAAGAATCCAAATGAGAGAAGGACATGGCAATCCACTCCCAAAGCAATTCTGAAACAACCAGCTGTTGAAAATCCTATATGGGTCACTATGAGTTGACATCACCTAACAACAACAACGGTCTAAAAGATCATTCATTGATTAGTTGGCAATAAAGAAACTCCTTTGCCTTTATCAGCTATGCCTCATAATAGACCTAGAAAACTTAGAAGATGGTACCATTTCCAGAACCTAGTAGAGAATTTTTCATTTACTAGAATTCCATGTGCAATGAAATAATTTGGTAAAATAGTTCAAAGCATTCTAAATGTTCATGACTTCATTCTTGCTTTACCTTGATTAACCACTTTTGGTGATTGTTTTGTCATTGTTCTTTTCTAAACAACTTTATCTCCAAGTCACAATTAGCTACCAATTCCCAAATTCTTAGCATCTGGAAATAGTGGATGTTAGTTAAGGGGATTAGATTATTTTGACATTTTTTTAAGGCAGGATAATTTAGAAATTGGTATCTCTTTTGAAGCCAACTTGCTGTGTGACCTTTTATAATTCCCTCAGCTTTTCTGAAATTTGTTTTCTTAAGTGCATAGTAATGATAACAAGATGTTTTCCAGGGCATCTTGCTGGCTAATTTTGTAAAATTCAAACTACTATATGAATGAAGGATCATTTGTGGCAATTTCTCATTTCCAAATGTTCCTTTCCTTTGAATGCCCTATCTGAATATTAGATTGCTTCTCCAGATGTTACAGGCTCATGTTTCCTTCTGGTGGATTTGATTGTTGATTCCTCTCTATGTTTCTCAAAATTTCTATTATCTCTCTGTCTTAGGTAAGGGTTATATAAATGCTTGATGTTTTAGAGTTTGGATTCAGTTCAGATAGAGGATATTTCCAAAGGACTCTTGCTCATCTACTTCCTCCCCCGGGAATAGTGAAAAAGAGTTAGCTCTCTTTCCCCTCCTCTGAGAAGGTGAGGGCTACTATTGTTTTTTCTCTCCTAATATATTGGGTATACTGACCCCTCAACTAAACCTTAGGTCAAAGGGAGAAGCAGTGATTGTTTTTAATTGGATGATTGCTTCCATATGCTTCTCTTCTGATAGGTTCCTATAAAAGATGGAATGATCTCACCCTACCCCTCTAAAAATGGAAGTAAAAGAAGGCCCATAAATCATGTCATGAATATCCAGGCTTTGATGACAAATATACCATCATGTGAGATTTACCCCTGTCACCTATTAAGTGTTTGACTTTGGACAAGCTTTTTACTTCTTATTGTTGTTGTTAGGTGCCATCTGGTTGGGTCTGACTTATAGCAAGTAACCCTCATAGGGTTTTCAATGGCCGATTGATTGTTCCAGGATTGCTTCAGGAGTGGATTGCCATGTCCTTCTTCCATTTTTGCAGTGCTAAGGGATTTTTGATAATTATCTCAAAGTGCTTAGACTGGTGCCTTGCACATACTTAACAAATAGTATCTGAAAAAAAGACATTAAGAAAACCTAAAGAACATAGCACTGTGCCACAATTTATGGAAGATTAAACCTCTTGTGTGTCTAGGATTTTTAATGACTTCTTTTGGCAAGTCATTTTGGTGGAGGAGTGAGCTCTGCCCCTCCTGTGGATTTGAAGAGGTGTTCTGACATGGGGGCCTCAGGGCAGCCTTGCTTGTCATTTGCTCAGTTGCTCTCGTGGCAGCTTAGATTCTGACTATAACTACTTCATCATTCTCAGTGACTCTCCATGGTAAACATTCCACATGAAAAGGCATTGCTCTAATAGAAAGTTCAGAGAACAGGGAGGCAATTTCCAGAGAAGTCATTCTATTGAGTCAAGGAGGACTTTAGTGATCATTTCATCAGAAGGGATGTGGCATTTATACCTGCTGCTGAATGGTTCCTGGAGCCAAGAAGACACCTGAAAATGAAGACTTGCCTTCCCTGCCCTGCACCCCAGTACTTTCCACCTTTAAGGAAAGGATGGGGGTAACTAATTGTTACCTGTTCATTACAGTTCACCAATTCCAGGATGTGTTGTGAATAGCAGGTGCCTGGACTTCAGATCAAGTGTGATTTGTCAGTAGTGGTGGCTTATTTTATCTTGAGCAGTCACTGTCTTCCATCTTGCACATTTTACTTCTAAAAAGACCTGGAAGCATAAATTTCAGAAAAGAGTCTGAAGTGTCTTATAGATTTATAGAACCAGCTACCTGACAATGTTCTCAAAAGGAAAGCAGCACTTTTGGATGATGGAAGTATAGAACCAAGCCACATAGTTGGTTGAATTGGCCTTTTGCTTTTCCTTCCATATCAAGGTCCTTTGTTGTTTGTTTTTAGGTGCTGTTGAGTCAGGTACAACTCATAGCAACCCTAAGTACAACAGAATGAAACACTCCCTGACACTGTGCCATGCTCCATACTGTCAGTGCTTCTCTGCTATTCATAGGGTTTTTGATGGCTGATTGTTTTGGGAGTGGGTTGCCAGGTCCTTCTCCAGTTTATATTGCACTGGGGACTGAACTCAGGGCCTCAGATAGCACAGAGGAGCACTCTACCAACTGAGCTAAACCCTTGCAGGGCATTCCACAGTCTTAGGAGCTTTGAAACATTTCTGTTTTTAGTGTATTTTTCTGAAGATCACTTAAAAAATGTTTAGGAGTGATGTATATTAGTCTTGTATTTTCTCTGGTCTTAACTTGAAAAGATTTTCTAAAGAAATTTTGTACTTTGCTCCCTTAAAATCTTCATGTTTCACATTAAAGTTTGCACTCAGATAAAACAAACCTCACAGAGAGCACATGGTTAGGATCACACTAAATTCTCAGGGCTAGGCTGAGATCTACATTTATCTGAAAATAGGAGTGCTGAATTTTCTTAGCTTTGAAGTAGCTACAGGGAGGGAGTAAGTGTGTGTGTGTGTTGTGTGTGTGTGTGTGTGTGTGTGTGAGAGAGAGAGAGAGAGAGAGAGGGGGGGGGGAGAGAGAGATAGACTGAACTACTTATTTAAATGTACAGTAATCCATGGCTGTAATCTCTGGAAAGCAACTGCCTTTAATGCAAAATACATTCTCACACATAAATTTGCTCTTTGAATTTTGTTTTTTTTTCATTTTATTCAAGGAATTTTTAAAATCATTTTGTAGTTTCGAAAGTGATTTATATTTTGAATAAAAGCTTGTGTAATTTTTAAAAATCTAGATTGTAGCTAACAAGTACCAATTCAACAGAAGACAGAGCTTCATTTTCAAGGACCATTCATTGTTTATGGCAACTTGCTTCTGTTTTTTAAGAAATACTAATACTTAACATTTACCCATATCTTACAATAAATCTTTGTGTATATTATGTGGCCCCCATAATAATCCTGGAGGGTATTATTATTATTCCCATTTAAAGACAAGGACTCCATAGAAGCTGTTTTCTTAGAAGAAAATACAACAATGGTTACCAAAGACTAGAGAGTTTGGGAAGGAGAGGGATTGAAGAGAGATTAATCAGTGGGTACAATTATAATTAGGAAGAATAAGTTCTGATAGTCTACTGCATAGTAATGTGACCATTGTTGGTGTTAGGTGCCGTTGAGTCAGTGTCCGACTCATAGCAATCCTATATACAACAGGCAAAACACTCTGGTTAGTGCTTCTCTGCTATTCATGGGTTTTCAATGGCTGAATGTTTTTTGGGAGTAGGCTGCCGGGTCCTTCTTCCAAGCCTACAGTATGTGGTATTCCCAGGTGGTCTTCCATCCAAGTACTAACCAGGCCTGAACCTGCTTAGCTTCCAAGATCTGACAGGATCAGATGCCACAGTGGTACGGCTGTAGACAAATGTGACCATAATTAGCAATAACATGATGTACCTTTCAAAATAGCTGGAAGAAGGGACTTCCAATAGTCTCTCCACAAAGATGCATGTTTGAGACAATGGATGGTCTAAATAATAATAAAGAGGGGAAAAAATTGAGGAAACAGGCCGAGAGAAGTGATTTAAATTGTCTAAGATCCCAGAGCTAAAAAGTGTGGCCAGGATGGGATTTAGCTCAGTTGGTAGAGTGCTGCTCTGCAGTCTCTGAGGTCCCCAGTTTGATTCCCACCACTGCAAAATGGGAGAAGGATGTGGCAACCCACTCCCAAGGCAATCCTTAAACAGTCAGCCATTGAAAACCCTATGAGGGTCACTATGAGTCAGACTCGACTCGACGGCACCTAACAACAACAACAACAACAACAAGATCCCAGAGCTAAAAAGTGTAAGAGCTAAGATTCAAAACAAAAATATTCTGGCTTCAGTCTCTTTGTTTTTAAATATTTCACTAGAATAAGTAACACTATTTATAAATGTTATAATATAATGGAACTAAACAATAAAATTGATTCATTGACTCATATACATATAGTTTCTATCTTGTGTGAGTTATCAGTTATTACTCTCTAAAACCTACTTTTCTATGTGTCTGTCTTCTTGTTGTGCTGTAGGGGCCTTCCATGTTGCTGTGATGCTGAAAGCTCTGCCATTATTGTTTCAGGTACAAGCAGGGCCACCCATAGTAGACAGGTTTCAGCTGAGCTGCCAGACTGAAACAGACTTGGGAGGACCTAGCAGGCCACTCCCAAAACAATTAGCCCTTGAAAACCCTATGAGTAGTAGAAAAGCACTGTGAAATATTGTGCCAGAAAATGAGCCCCACAGGTTGGAAGACATTTAAGAAATGATTGGGGAAGTGTTACCTCCTCAAAGTAGAGATGACCTTAATTATGGGAATGGAGTAAAGCTCTGGGACCTCCTTTTGCTGATGTGGCACAACTCAAAATAAGAAGAAACATGGTGGCTGTAACAATGAGCTCAAACATAAAAATGATTGTGTACTTGACATGGTGTTGGAGAATGTCTTTGTTTTGTTGTACATAGGATCTCTATGAGTCAGATCTGACTCAACAACACTTATAAAATAATAAAACAAAAACTACCTAGAGTTAATAGTAACCTTGTTTATTTCTAAATTGTATTATTTAATGCCAGCCTGAGAATATGAGGGCCTCAAATGCCTGTGACAGGAAGAGAGCAATCATGAGTCTGAGTGTAGGTAGCTAAGTGTCTCATAGCTAGATTCCATTTCATGTATATTTTATAAGATATTAGAGGTCAAAACTATAAGAGAGTTACAGTTGTTGCAACCTGAAACCTAGTCACATACCTGTACTTTTATAAATCATATAGGTGTGTGTAGATACATCTAATGGGAATTAATCACATTAGTCTAGGACATTAGAATTTTAATTAATCCTTTTTATGTATATATGAAATAAGTTGCAAAGCTGATATATTTTCCTTTTTTTCATGTGGTTTATGTAACTTTGCTTATGAGGAAAGAACTTTATTCCAAGTACTCTTAAGATGTTTTATATGTATGTATATAGTGCCTCTGCTGATTGGTGCAAGCACGCACGTGCACACACACACACACACACACACACACACACACACACACATTCGGTCCTCCATATCTATGGGTTCTACATTTGTGGATTGAACAAACTAAAGGTGGAAAATATTAGGAAAAAATCTTGTGTCTGTACTAAACATTTACAGAATGTTTGTCTCATCATTATTCCATAAATAATAAAGCGTAAAAATTATTTACATAAATTTTACATTGCATTAAGTATTACAAGTAAACTAGAGATTACTTAAAGGATACAGAATGATGTGCATAGGTTTTATGCAACATTTACACCATTTTATATAAAGGACTTCAACATCTGTGGATTTTGATATCTATGGAGAAACCTGGAACCAAACTCTTGCAGATGCTGAGGGATGACTGTATAAGAATTTATTCTCTGTCTCTACATACACAAATATATATATCTACTGCACAAGTTTTATTATAGTGGAAATTGGCTTTTCTACCCAGAAAAAGTTGATTTTCATCCAAGGAAAGAGTATCGACATTTTATCTCTGTGAATGAGTTACTTACAGACTAGCTATTTAGTCAATCTTTTGTATGTGTCAGGATATGAACTCCATCTGTCTATCTGTCTGTCTATTTTTTAATTTTAAATTATTCATGATGGCAGAGTCCTTCATTAACTTTTTTCACTGATGTACCAAATTCTTAAAATTGCACCTGGCCTCTGCAGATACTCAGAATATGCTTGCAGACTTAAATCAAAATATCTCTATTGGGTGGCTTTCATTATTTCTAATTTGATGGATGAGAAAACTGAGACCCAGAGGGCGTGCATTGCTGAACCTGAGAAATAGTTGGTAACATGGCAGATGCAAGAATAGCACTTCTGTTTGACTGGCTCCCTTACCTGTGACTCTCCATCTCTGCAGAGGCTCTTGGGAGTCAGAGAGAAGAGCATATTTTAGGGGCATTCACATCATGAGTGTCCCTAGTCTTTTTATGACTATAACATCTTGGCTGAATTCAGAATTTGAGGTGTTTTTTCTCTTACTTTGAAATGCCCCGTGAGGATCCCTGAACGCCTTGGGCTGTTGCTTTTCAGTATACTTCCTAATGCATTTTGCTTAGCTACTCCAGTGCTTTCCTCTGCTCTTTAGATTAGGAGAAGGATATGGCCTTGCTAGAGAGAGGAGAGGGCTAGGATTTAGCTCAATTGGTAGAACACAGCTCTACAGTCTTTGAGGTCCCAGTTTGATTCCCAGCACTGCAAAAGTGGGAGAAGGATGTGGCAATCCACTCCCAAGGAAATCATGAAACAATCAGCCATTGAAATCCCTATGAGAGTTGCTATGAATCGAACATGACTTGGCACCTAACAACAACAACAGAGAGAAGAGGATATTAGTATGTATGACATAGAGTAAGTATGAAATAAAGAACAGTAAATGGCAAAAAGAATGGAGAAATGGGGAATAGAAGATGGAAAGCAACAGTTGGGTTACAAAGGATTAGGGCAAAAGGACAATACAGGAAATGTATAAGAATTTTCATTGCTTTTAACAAGTATTATGGTAAAATATCTTTGTCCATAAGCAAAAGGCAATGGCAGAGATTTTTTTTCTGGTATTTTTTTGAGACAGGATCTCACTGTGTAGCCCAGGATGGTCAGGAGGATCAACATGAATTCAAAGCCAGCCTAGTCTACATGGAGAGTTCCTGTACTATCCATATTTGCTATTTGTTTTGTTACCATATTTAAGTGTTAGATATATAGTGATACACAATAAATGCTTATCAGTTTTAACTGACATACAAGCATATTCTAAAAACTTAAAGATTTAAAGCTGGGTGCCATGGCATGTGCCAGTAATCCCAGCAACTCAGGAGCCTGAGGCAGGAAGATCATGAGTTCTGAGCCAGAGGCAGCCTGCACAATTTAGCAAGAGCCCATCTCAACATAAAAAGTACAAAAGGGGTTGGCAGTGCAACTCAGTGGTACAGCACTTGCCTAGCATTTTCAAGGACCTGGGTTCATCACATCGATATTGGAAAACAAAAACAAAAAAACCTCGCCCCCAAAAGACAAGAAAACAAAACTTGAACAGATACTACAAACTCTTTAGTGGGTAAAAACCAAGAGATAGTCACTTTATCTTGAGACAGGGTCTTGCTAGGTTACAGCAGCTGCTTCTGGCCTTGAATTGAAAATCCTCCTTACTCGGTCTCCCAAATCATTGAGATTTCACGCATAAGCCACCACACCTAGCTAAACTTACAACTTTGTATTCCTTTGTGCAAGCATTGGGAATTTCTAGTAATTTTTGAGGGTTTCTCCCTTTTTTTCAAGTTAAAATTTTTCATTTAAACCTCTATTGGTTTAGGATGAGCAAAGTAACATCCCCAAAAGTGGCCAGATTTCTACAACTCTGTAATACGTTTCTGATTTATAAAAGATCTACTTTTGCAAAATTTCCTACAATACAAAACTCACTCATTTTATTTTGATGGCCTAAAGAACAGCCCAGCTAAATGGGCTCTGAATTTAAGGCCTGAGTAATAATGCATTTTATGATTAGAACAGCCAATGTTGGTATTTTTTTGTATCCATCATGTGCAGAGTGCAGCATTAGGTATTTTAACAAGATACACTATTATCCCTTCAGGGCTATTGGGTAAATATAAATGAGCACATAAAGTCAAAATAACTTACTAAACTGAGGAATTGAATGCCTCTAAATGTAACCTTTTGCAGATATCTGAATCATACTGCAAATTGTCATAAGAACTTTTATATTGGGCAAATGTCCTTATCACCAAATAATTGTGGTCCCCAAAACTTACTTTTCATGTTAAACATTGAACAGATGACATATTTACGATAAATATAAGAATCTTGTTTAAGGTATTTTTAAAATTAAAAGACAGTAGAAAAACTTCTCACTTAGAATATGTTGGTTAATTGGTTTCAAGTCATTTCCCAATGGAAACATAGAAAGGGTCACACACGAACTTCCTGTGGCTTCAACAACAGCTCCCATCCTCTGCCTTCCACCTTTTCTCAGGGATATTCTGGGTCATCTAGATGGACCTCTCTGCTTGTCACTGACTCTTGTCACATCTTATCCATTCACCCTTTTTCTGCTGAAAGAAGAAAAAGCAAAGGAGAGAAAGGAAAAAGAAAAAGGAAAGAAAAGAAAACAGACCCAAACATGTATCTGAATTTTGTCCTATTGTTTGGATTAAACACTGTCAAAGGGGTTGTTACACAGAGGAAATTTAATGGAAAGGGAAAATTTTTAGATAGTGTTCAAAGGAAAAGGGGAAAAGATTCTTCATAGGTTGGCAGAACAAATGAAAGGCACTTTTAAATATTGGGGCTGACAAGAGAAAACCCAGAGGTGAAAACGGTAAGAAATACTAGATGGCAAATAAGTTTATCTAAATTGAAAAGAATGAACTAAAGATATTGGACACGGAAGCAAGAGAAATAAGCTTAGTTAGTGATGAAATGAAGAAAGGGAAAGTGGGATAGTGGTAGGGTGAACACATGCTGCCTTGCTCACACTCTTAATATTGTGGATAAGCAGAGTCAAGCAGTTTGTTCAGATAACCTGATTCCATGAATATGTAATCATTTTTCTGGAAGAATGCAAGATTAGGGAATGTACAGTTGCATTAGAACCTTAATGAGAAGACATCCACAGGAAAGCTACAGGGATTTCATGTTGCCTGGTGTGCCACATCCACATCCTATGTGCACCTGACTGCCTTCACAACTTCATTTAGGTTCTCTCACATTCCCTAACGAGAGAAGGATGTGGCAATCCACTCCTGAAGCAATCCTGAAAAGCAATCAGCCATTGAAAACCCTATGAGGGTCACTATGAGTCGGAACCAACTTGATGACACCTAACAACAACACACTCCCTAGGGAGGGTGTTTATATTAATTTTCAGTCTAAGATATTTTATGAGTATAACTTGCTCATCAAAATGCTACCCCTTTTTCAGTTCTAGCTTGACAGGATTTCTCCAGTGATTGCAATTAACATTGACTTCTCTTACCTTATCTAGCACATGTAATTTAAGCACTATGTACAGTGATTTACTTTCTTTTTCCTTTCATGTGTGCTAATTTTTTTCTCTTTAGGCTAATCAGAAGTTTTGAGTTCAAGGAATAACCTTGAACACAGAACTAAAGATTTAGATAGATCTCATCTAACAAATGAAATTATCACTATGCATAAAAGTGATTTGTTGAGGGCACATAGCTGGTAAGAAACAGTGCTGGGGTTCAATGTCAGAACCAGCTCTGAACTATTAACTGCCATAGGTAGAAAAACAAATCGCTCTCCTATAACTCCTCTCTCCATTTCAGGTTCTTGTGGTTGTAACTACTTTGTACTACCATAACTCTTACACCAATAAGTAGGAAAAGAGAAGAAATGCCAATGTTTTTAAACATCAGCCTCATATGATAGATCCTACAAACACACCTGCTACATTCTAGTCCTCTCCCCAGAGAGCAAGTAATGATGTTCCACTGAGTGATTGATGAACTGATGTAAGGACTCAATTATCTGTATGTGAATTAGTAAATCAATAAGGCAATTCATGTAGTAGTTATGCATTTAGACTCTCATTCTTTTTTACGGGGAACTAACTATATGTGGTATTTAACTGAATGGTTTGGGGTCACAGAATTATTTGGAGTCAAACCATCAGTTATATTTACAAATGTGTCAAGTAGAAAGTTAACTTATCAAAACCTCTGTAGTACACCCAGATCTCTTCCAACACCCTCCTTTCCTTGAATTCCTTGAACATAGTATGCATTATAATTCACCAGGAATGATTTAGATGTATTCCCATCCAGAGAGAGGGGGATGGATTAAATAACATTCCCTGAAGTCCTTTTTGGCTTAGAGTAAATGCTCTTTATCATTCTAAGCTTCTTTTTCTGAGTAATATTTGAATTTGATTCTGTGGATTCCCCAGAATAATTCATGATACTGTTTCTGCGGTTGAAGTACTTGGATTTATTCCCTACTATGCAGGCTGCATTCTCTTTTTAACTTAATATGTTCTTTTCATTCTGATGCTTTGACTTTTGCCATTGCTGTTTCCTTCTTTATTTCCAGAGTTTATAAACTGTCACTGGGATTTCCTCTGAGTCCGTTAGCCAAGTCATCCATACTTTGCTCTTCTAATCTTGTGTTATGACAGGCTTCCTGTTACTCATATCTCTGTTCTTATGCTCTCAATTTGTTCCAAATTTTCCCCATACCAAAAACAGTATTCCAGGTGCAACCACTTGAGAATTAAGTAGAGAAAAAAATATGTGCACCTCTCTGTTCTGCCATGTCTTTCCATCTGCAATTCAAAGCAAAACTTCCATCAGGGCTACTATCTTGCAGCATGAACTCACCTGGACAGCAACACCATGCAGCCTCAGTTCCCTTTCCACACATCCTTCTCAGAAGACTGCTACTTCAGGTTTTGTTTGTCTTCCTGTGTGTTTCTGTGTTTTCATTCATTTTCCCCTTGTGTAGAGTCTGGCCTTTTCCCAACCTGACTCTCATTTTGTTATTTGATCCCAAGGTCTGTAACTCCTCTCAGACCATCTGTATTATTTCTCTGTCCTCACTGATGTTTAGCAACATTTCCTAGCCTACTATCGTCTGCAGATTTCATTAGCACACTGTTTACTATGTTCTAAAGATCATTAATAAAGATGAATAAACAGAAGACAAGGCCTTATGCAGACATCTGTGGAATTTCTCTAGACTGCCCTCACAACTTGAGGGCCATTATGTTGTCCTGTCTATTTTTTGTTTTGGCCAATGTTTCATCCAGTTCCCTCTATGAGCACCCTCTCCTCATATCCAAGTGGCTGCATTCTTAAAGTGCAATTTTCCTGCAGCAGTTTATAATTGTCTAAACAATTCATCAGGTTTGTCCGGCAGCATTTACTCCTTATTAAATCCAAGTGTTATTGGCTGTTTCCATTATCCTCTAGATTGGAGAAACATATGTAATGGTGTATATGATGCCCCTGATGCCCCCCTACTCTTATTGTTTTGTGTCCTTGACAGCAGGCGGTAAAAGAATACAAAGTAAAGAGATCGACTCCGAGTCTATATGGCTGTTCTTGGGAAACTAACAGAATATATAGAGGATCACACATAGACATGTGCATGCAAGGAGTTAACAATGATCTTTATATCCAAAAGGATAGAAATCTGTTGTCTCTGATGTTGACTGATGACTTATATCTCACTTATATTGAAAAATCAAATGACTAGATTTTTAAAAGTGATAAGACCCATAGCTATAATTAGAGAATATCTAGAAAGTACTCAGCACTGTGATAAAATGCAATGTATCTCATGTCGCATGATGATAACAATTCTAAAAGGTAGGTATTTTTAGGTACTCTACTAACCCCTAGGCCTGTAGCTGTACCACTGTGGCGACCAATCCCGTCAGATCTAGGAAGCTAAGCAGGGTCCGGCCTGGTTAGTACTTGGATGGGAGACCACCTGGGAATACCAGGTGCTGTAGGCTGGGGAGAAAGACCTGGGAACCCACTACCAAAAAACAATCAGCCGTTGAAAATCCTATAAATAGCAGAGAAGCACTGACAATACTGTTTCACCTGCTGTATGTAGGGTCTCCATGTGTTGGATACCACCTTGATGGCACCTAACAACAACAACTAAGTCCTAAGGTGCTATCATGAGCATCAGAAAAAGGTGTCCCTTCTCAAGGATGCAGCCCATCCTGAGAGCAGTCAAGGGAAGATTTAAGGACTCACTGACCCCTTAGGTCAGCCATGTTTGTGCCTGGCACAGCCTGCCCAAATGTATGTCACAGCCCTGATTTTTTTCCCTGTTCAAATGAAGAGGAATAAGAGGCCTATAGGAGTTAGATTTCAAATTGAAATTAATCCAGTTTCTCCTATGCCATATTGCTTTTCTGCAGATAGAGTAAATATGGATCTAACTCAGGCTTCTGTAATTGTGTACTAAATTCAAACACCACTTTGGGGTTTTTCCTTCAAAGAATAGAAGTAATTTAGTTTGTAAATTTAGCCTAAAACTCTTTCTTATTGTCTTTTACTATGTTGCTAATTTTCCCCTCAGTCTTCAGTTATGTTGTTGTTTTGTTATAGTCATTATTATTGTATATTGGAACATCTAAAAAGGATCATGGAGAAGAAGCTTTATCCCTTGGATCCAGATATTCTTTTCAGTATATTTACAGTCAAGCTGCACTGTGTCTACCTACCCCTCAATAGTTTAGATCTAGTCAACACTACCCAAACACACGTCATCATGACATTAACATTGATTAGTTCAGATATGCCTTGCAGACTTAGAACTACCACTTAAAGAATGCTTTGAACCATTTGACTTAAAGTACTACATATGTTTATAAAGGTATAGAAGTTTGAGTAACTGGAATATGTATGTACACACAGAGAGAAACACACATATACATATATATATATATATATATATATATATGTTTCTATAAAACAAATATAGGTTAGAGTCATTTGTCTAAAAATCCTACCATTTCACTTTTTTCCTTTGCATTTGTTACTATTCTCATTTTCCTTGATTGCTGTTTTTATTTAAAGGTGTCTTCTACTTTAGTTACAGAATTTTTTCTTGTTGAACAAAATAGTTTTCTTGCTCAACAAATCTGACATTCAGGTAAATGGAAAGGAAATAGATGTGGGAGTTGTGTGTTCATAATGCCACTTTGCCACCCTGAAATCTATGCAGATAATATACTTGGAAGGCTTTGAGCCCCTGTGGAAAACGGACCCATATAAGTATCCTGCATTGATTTACAGCACCTGCTACAGCTGCTTGGCTCTTAGCAGGCATTTTCTTTGCTGCCAAATGCTGTTGCAATTGCTGGGCAAATCTAGATGGAGGTCATATTTGCTGGACATGTTTGTAATCTGCAGATTGATCTAAACCATAGAGGGCTAATTTCCCAAAGATCAATGGCTAAGGGACGATTTCAGAGGTTATCCTCTTTATCCAATTTCCTGTGTCCTGATGAGATGGCTGAAACCTGTTTGGAATCTTTCTGATTAGAACTCTTCTGAGAGTCAATAAAGAATATGACATTCATAAATCTAAATGAGAGGTGACTTGGCCACCTGCATGATGATTCATACCATGAGGAGATGTTGCCCTGCCCCCAGCAGGGTATGCTATCCATGGCCAACCTGAGAAAAGGCCAGATTCAAGCCAAAAGTCTTTAAAAACCTTGACCATCCCCACTGAATTCAAAGGACTTGTTTTGCTATAAGAATGCATTGCCTATTATTATTATTATTAGTAGTACTATTGTTTGCCTTTCTTAATTCAATTCAATTCAATGGCCTTTAATTCAGTGACAACAAAAATTTGGCAAATAATTATTATGTTCCCTGACTAAGAAGAGAGACACATTAAAAACAACTGCAGTAATGTGTGGTAAGGGTCATTATACAGATCTAAAGTAGGTGTGGTAAAAAATGTTTTTTTTTGAGAACTAATCATGTGTGAGGCAGCACTAAGCATTTCACACACATTCTTTTCCTCAGTCCTAACAAATTAATGAGTCCTATGATTATGCCTATTTTATAGATGAGGAAACTGAAACCTAGATATACTTAGTGATTTTCCACATTAATGAAATTTTTCCTTAACTGAATGTTCCATTCCATCTTTCACCCATTTCTTTTGCCCCCTCTTAGCTAATCTTCTTGCAAACAGTTGTCTACATTGATGATCTCTACTTTTTTTTTATCTCCCATTTGTTTTTCAACCCATTTAGTCTAGTGTCTGCTGCTACCATTAAAGGGGCAGCATTCCCTCTATGTCCCCAAATACAGTGTTTTCATTTCACTGGATTTCACAGAAGCTCTTGTTACAATTGACCACTTCTTCCTTGAAACAAGAACTTTCTTGATTTCCTGTACTACATTCTGCTGTGCTTTCTCTGAAATAATTAACTATCCTTTTCCATTTATTATCACCTCTTTCTCTGCTTAATTTCTCATTAACCAAACCTTTTAGTGTGTGGTGTGAGTCTTCTTGTTTCTGCCTTCTGCCTCATGTCAAGGGCTCTAAACACTGTTGGTGCCTTGTACTATTTTGGCAGCTTGATTTAGCCCATGAGCTTATGTTTTTAGGGGTATAAAACACCATGGATATTTTAAGGTATCCCAAACTTACATACAAACAGAAACTCTTATTGCCCAGTCACAGTTTTGTTTTTCATCCATTCTCTTCCATCATCAGTCTAGTTGCTCAAGAAGCCTAGAAGTCACCCGTGATTCCTCAATGATCCTCAAGCACAAAGCTTACCCCATTTACTATAGTCTTCCAAATATTTCTATAATGACCTATATCTATTGTCACTCTGCCACCCTCTGGGTGGTATATAATGAATGGTCATTGAGTAGATGAAGGTTTGTAGTGGGAAAATAAAGCGGCAGAGTGAGTCAGTAAGAGACTCAAATTCTCCAGGTGAAACTCAGGACAGAGAAAAGGCACTCCTTACTGGAAAGGAGGAGAATGAATTCAAAACACAATTGTCCATAATGAAAAATATAGACAATGCATTAAGAGCTATGAATGCCTAACAATGTGGCTGACCTTCCTTTAAGTTATCTTTAAAAAGATTTCAACATCTTCTAATATAGCCTTTAGACCTGCTCTGTGAAATCTTTTGGAGAATAAATCATATCATTTTGGTAACTTAATGCTGAAGATGGGAACATATGTGAAAGAAAGCCTCTTTCCTAGGTTTAGTTTAAAGGGAAACAGCTCTCTGCAGCCATTTCTCACCAAGGACTGGTAAAAGCAAAGTGGTAAGTGTCACACAGTTTGAACAATTGACCATTCAATAAAGGTCTTTCCTCACTTCTAAACAAGCAGAGTTGGAATCAGCTAGTCAACTTCCCTAGTATTCTATGTTGTACTTAGCTTTTAAGATTCATTTGTTCATTCGTTCCTTCCTTCCTTCCCTCCTTCCTTCCTTCCATCTGCCTATTTACCCTCATTGATTGGGAATAATCCCTATGATCCTCTGTCTGCTAAACCCTAAATTACACAATATGTTTTCTTCCCTTATGGCATATCCCTTCCATGTGAGGGATGACTCCAGAGAAGGCAAAGGCAAGCTGCATGTTTTTGCCACTTTTATAAAGTTACATTTTACCAACTTTGAGCATTGTGGCCTCTCCAGGGTCAATATGGTGTTTAACTGAGAAACACAACACAAATATGAAGAAAGGATATTGTGAAAAATCACTTCCAAACAGTTTTGTGTTACAACTGCCCCAAATCTGAGTCATGGAAAATGATAGTGATTAGAATAATGTGGTACAATGCATTCAGTGACAGTTAATCCTTTTATTAACTTCATGGTAATATTTTGCTCATTTGTCAGGTTGGAGAGATTTTGTGAGAAAGTTGTAGTTGCTGTTTCCCTCTGTTCTTTGGGAAAGTTGGGGAAATAGCTGTGATAAAAGAATTCAGATTGAAATAAATTTGAGGCTGCCTTTTCCCTCTGGTGATACAGGTTTACCTCATGTACTTTGTCCTCGGTTTGAGTTGGGGATCTCCTCTTTGAGGCCTCCTCATCTTCCCTTCAGAGGGTCTTTGCTTTTCCTGAGCAATCATCAGTCAGAAAATTCTTAGGGGTTGTTCAGCATTGTGCTGCCTTGCATTACCAAATATACTCAGCTGTGCTCCAGCCCTATGAGCTGAAGCAGCCTATGCAGCATTTGTGGCAGAGAGCCAAAGGGGCGATCCCTGCTCTAGGAAAAAAACACAGTGGCTGGGACTGCAGCTCTGCATTCCCTTGCTGGGCTGATTCATGCAGCAGCACTGACATTGAGTCTCAGGAGAACTGTTCTCTTCCCAGTCTGGCTAAAAATATCCAAATTCAGATTTATAGTGACAGGCGCTGATAAATTCGCTGGGGAAATGCAAGCAGTGTCACTGCCGTGCTAGGAAACCTGCTCTGATAAATTGATGTGGGGAAAGAAATTGCCAAACATGGCAGAGACCCATTGTACCACTTCCCGTGGGATGATGAGCAAAATGAGCATGTATTCCTTGTCATCAAAGTTCTTTTTTTCAGACATAGTAGCAGTAAAATGCAAGAGATTAAAAAAGGAATATAGGAAATGTCTTTTTGATCAAAGGGATGGCATGATGTTAAACTCAGACTTATCTTCTATAAAATATTTTTGCTTTTCTTTCAAGAAAGAAAACTCCTTTTAAAGTACCCTTTGGCCAAGAAGAACATCTCTCTTAAATAGCCCTGCATTTTGGTAGTGATGTGTGATTCAATTAGGATCTATTAATTTTTCTACTCCATAAAAAAGACTTATTTTTGTTTGAAGTTCCAGAATCTAAGCTTGTGTTACTGTCTGCTGATAACCTGCAATTTTTTCATTTTAGTTGGTCACTGGACTTTCAGAAGGGATATCATAGAATGTCTCCTCACACCACTTGATTTGAAATGATTTGACATGGGATCCCCCTTTAATTTGTTTCACATCCTCCACCACCTACTAGACACCAAGTATCATGTTTGGAATTTTTCTAAAACAATGAAGGTGCAGTATACTGATAATCAGGCAGACACACATGTATGAATTGACTATAAATCAAATTATAAACATAATAATTGGTACATGAACTAAACAGAAAAACATCTCTGCTGGGACAAGACTAGGAAGGCTTCTCAGAAGAAATCAAATTTGTGCATGATTTAATATGATGAATGAGTGCTAGAAATTTCTAGGGGGGAAGGGAATATGTCTAACAGAACAGGACGGTACTGAGGTAGGAAAAGTACAACCTGTGTTTGAGATTTAAACATGATTATTTAAAATGTTTAAAGAATATATATTTTTTCCTTGCTGGTGTTTTGGCTTTGCCAAACAACTTGCAAGCAAATGCTACATTTGCTCTAATTGTTTTAGATCATTAACTTTGAAAATTACTGTTTGCATTATTTCCTAGCTTGGCTTTGTGCCTATTCTGAGCTGGCACCTAATGAACAGGTGGATGATGCAGGCCTGGAGCTTTGCCCTTGTGAAACACTTGACCCAGACTTCAAAATGTTCCTAAACAAACTTTGTGGACTTAAGTGTCCATAATGGTTTCAAGGGCTGGGGTTTAGCTCAGTTGGTAGAGTGCTGTGCTGCACTCTCTGAGGCCCTTGGTTTGAACCCCAGCACTGCAAAAATGGGAGAAAGACCTGGCGATCCATTCCTGAAGCAATCCTGAGAAATAATCAGCCATTGAAAATCCTATGAAGGTTGCTATGAGTTGGACCCAACTTGACAGCAACTGATAATAACAACAATGATGTTCTAATGATCTAACTTGCTATGTCATTAATCATAAATGCATAAAGTCATGAAACAAACATTAATGTGAATATCATTGTCTCCTTTAATGAAGAATAAAAGCTAGAATTTTAATTTTATGCAGGATTTATTCAACACAATTTTATATATTCAAAAATGTTTAGATCTTTCATTCTTATGGTCCTACTCTTCACCTGCATTCTTCTTGATCAGGCAATAATTAGCAATAATAGGTAGGTTTGGGGCCTATTGAAATCAATAATAAGTGATCATAAAATCTATAAAAAACAAAAAGGATTTTCATTCTGGTAATCAATAGGAATTCAAGATAGAAAGACTTTGTGTAACTATAAAAGATAATGTAGCATAGATATACATTTTGAGGTATTTTAGAGAGGTGGAGAAATATCCATAATTCATTTTAAAAAACATTAACAAATAAAATGGATCAATGGATAAATGGACAGGTTGGTTATAAAGCAAGTACAATGTTTATGGCAGAATCTAGATGTGAGAATATAGATATTGATTCTAAAATTATTTAAACTTTGGGGAATATTTGCCATTTTTATAACACAATGTTGAGAGAACAAAGATAAGGTACCATTGATGAAAATTCGGTGAACAGTTTGGATGAGAATTATGACATGCTTAAAATGAAGAAAAATTCGTATGATTTATCAAAATATAGGTCCTGTGATAAAGGCACAGAAGGACCTAAAAAGTACTATGGGAGCCCTGAAGGGGGAGCAGTTTCTAGACTTATTAGCTCTGTGATTTGGGGATAGGCTACTTACCCTCTTTGTACTTCAGTTATTTTCAGCTGTAAAATTTGGCCAATAATACCTGTCAATCCCTTATAAAAATAAATTTCATAAAATAAGGGATTAACAATAAAAATTATTATAAAAAAAGAAATCGGCTCTCCATCAAACAATGCACAGTAGTAGGGTACCCTGAACGATGTTTCTAGTACCCAGTTTGGATTCTCTGTGCTTCAACTGAGAAGGTGGTATAAGTAGAAGAGTAAATTCACAATCTCAAAATCATACACTAGAAAACCTACCAGAGCACAATTTCCAAGAAACAAGAAAAGGAGTAAAGAAATCACAACCATGTTGTACTTAGGAAATGTATTGGCCTTTGCTCTGTTAAGCTGACTGTAAAAAACACTGATGCTTAACTGGTTATGGGTGGGGATGGAAGGCACCACATTTTGAGTGGTCTAGGCTGCCTGCGTTTTGACAATCAAGAGCCGTTGTAACTCTGGGAGGTAACTGGTCCTTCTATTATTAGCTGTTCATTTCCAGCCTCAAAAGTAGGGATGCAGGCAACTGCTTGGTGGAGACCTTTACATTTAAACACTCACTCTTGGCAAAGTCTGTATCTTCATCCTATGCAATTTCCATAAATTCTGTGATTGTGAAAATCAAATTCCTTTATATAACCCAAAGAGCTGATAATGTGACCTGTCATTGAGACCTCCCCAAATGTCACATTTTTAAAGAGAATTAATGTTAGGCTTGGGAGGTATATAGCTCAGTGGTCCAATATTGTTTAGCATGTGGAAGACTCTGTCCCCAGCCCTGAAGGAAAAGAAGTGGAGGGGGAGAATATTTGTGTCGATAAATACAATGTAATGTGAATGTGTCAGGACAGGATTACTTTCTAACAAGGAGGAAATGGAAAGAGGAGCTAACTTTCAACAAGAATTTTCTATGTGCCATGCACTTTGCTTTGTAAGTACTGCTCATCTTAAAGCTCACAACAGTGTTTCAAAGTAGCATGTTGATAAAACGGTGGTTCTTGTAAGCTGCAGAGCTAGGGTTTGAACCCTGACCTGTATGAATAAGTTCCAGTGGTTTTTCTGTTGCTTTGGCTGTGTGCCATCTAGCTCATGACATTTCAGCCATTAGGTGGATAAAGAATGGAAAAGAAACTGAAATTAAAGCAAGTTCTCCTTTTTGTATAATAGCTGCTCTGACTTAAAACTATTGACTAAATGAGATTTGGAGAATAGGCGTGAATTTTGATTATTTGGTCACCTGCTGAGAATCAGCCAAATCATATTATTTCATTAAGGAGAAACTGAGAGAAAAAAGGATTTAGGTTTCTGGATATACTGGCTGTGGGGCACAAGGAAAATTCAGATACTGAAAATGATAGTCACCAAGTTGGCCAAAGGCTCCAGGGTTCTTTTATGTAAAAAGAGTTGAGGATTTATTATCAAAACATTATAGGAGCCTCACACTGTCCAGTTAATTTTAATGAAGTTTTTTTCCTCCTTGTTTTTAGCAGGTTTTGCAAGAGGGTCACTGATGAGAGATGACATAAGACCTGGAGGCAGTTTTGAGTGTGGCACATACATACATGTGCATAACCTTGCATTTATCTGATCACCTATACACACCCACATCTTTGAATAAAAGACAAGCCTGCAGAATCTGGTTTATTTCTCCCTATATCCTGTTTCTCTATTTTTTTTTCTTATTTTAAGACGTTTTTACATTGCTTTCTTAGCTATTACCACCACAATCTACCCTTGGCAACTTCTTTTGAAGCTCCAAGAGAGGTAGGTAGTTCAGCAAGTTAGGAATAGCACTAAAAAGTAAAAATAAATAGAGCCACATGCGTAATTTTAACTTTCTAGTAGCTACATTTCCAAAAAGTAATTTCATCCAAACTTAATGCTTCACATGTCATTAATGTAAAACATGATTAATAAGATTGTCTGCAGATTTTTTTAGTAGGTTTTCAAAGTCCAGTGTGTATTTAGTACTTATAGCACATCTCAATTCATTGAAGCCCTATTTCAAGGGCATATAGCCATGTATGGCTTGTGGCTCCCATGTTGGTTTAAACTAGGAAAGTATTCACTCAGGGTGTCTGTGTAATATGCTCCCTATCATCCACCATGTCATGTATTTGTTCAGAGAGGAGCACATCATTTCCCTCCCATCAGAGAACATGAGGAGAGTCAGGGAGGAGTGTGTGAGGTATGACCTCAGAAAGGCCTTCTCCATGGCATTTAGTGGATAGGAGTTGCCATCTCTTTTCCAGGAAGGTTAAATATTTTTCATCTTGGCCATTCAATTTAATACCTCCTCTCTCTCATTCTCTCTCTCTCTCTCTCTCATTCTCTTTCTCTCTCCCTCTCATTCTCTCTCTCTCTCCTTCCCTTTCTTTCTTTCTATCTCTCTCCTTCTCTCTCTCTCTTTCTCCAACCCTTCCATACACCCACCACCAAGAGCATGTGGAATTGGCACATATCCCAGGACAAAATACACTGAAATTTCTGATTAAAGAGAATAGGCAAATGAAATTAACATCTAATAAAAACCTCATTATATTTTTAAACAGAATTGAATCACAGAATATAAAAAGAATAGGAATAAAGTCGTCCATGATGATAATCAATTTGAGTAAAATTGTGCTACTTCCTGGCCTTCTGTAACTTAAAGAAAAACAAACAAACAAAACAAACAAACAAAAAAGAACCACTGTCAGGCACTTGCCTTATCAGAATACAGCTTGATTCTTCCGATTCTTTCCAGTCTGTGTTGTATTGCATTTTTAAGTTTATCACTCAATGGATTATGGAGTCCAGAGACTTGGACTTGCCTTAGGAGAGAGAGGTAGGGCAGGTTCTTGAGGATTGACTTTATGCAAAGAATGAAGTGACCGTGTTATTACTCTAAACAAAGACACAGTCTTGCATGGCAGGAAGCTTATTAAGGTGTGCACATGAGTCATAATTCTTGGTAGAAGTCTGCAGAAGACAGACATGAGCCTCAGCTTTGGGAAAATATGTTTTGCTAATATATAAGTTCTAGGATGCCCTGATATAAAAGTTAGGCAAAATTAATAAAAGCTTTAGGGATGTTTTTATTTTATTTTTTATTTTTTTAAATGTACCCATGATACAATCAAGTTCTTATTCATTGTTTAACTCCTGGATTCATTCATCAAGATTCCTTTAGGAAGCTAAACAGAACAAGCAGACAGGCCTGTCATTTGTATTTATCTTGACTTTGGGCAATTAGTTCCCCACAACAAAAAGTACGTGTGTGGAAAAGGAGACTTTTGAGCCAGGAAGAAATGACTGGAATCTTGCTTCTGTTCCCTATCTGTTCAGGGACCTTGTAAATCACTTAATCTCTCTGGATCTCATTTTGTTTACATCTGATAAATGTAAACACTCAGAGAGTTACTATGATGAGAAAATGAAAGCATTTATCCAAAGTATCTTGTATACGGCCTACCACATACTGGTTGCTAAATAAATACTATTTTCTTTCCCTTTATTCTTCCAGAAACTTGTATTATTTTCTCCCCTGATCCATGTGTCTTGAAATGTTTTGTCAGCATACAGATTGTACAGAGTTAAGTTCAATTTTTCCATTGTCTTTTTCATTTTGTATTGATTGATGCAATTAATCTGCACCTAACAACAACAACAGAAGTATAAAACTATCATTTAGGTCTCTTAAAAAATCATTAAAATAAATACCTACTAAGTACTGACCAAATTGCAATGCAAGGCTTGAGAAAAAAGATAATGAATAATACTCTAAGATACTATTGCCCTAAAGGAGCTTTGTTATGTTAGGTGCCATCCAGTCATGTCCCACTCAGTGACTCTCATAGGATTTTTTCAATGGCTGACTGTTTCAGGATTGCCTCCGAAGTGGATTGCCACATCTTTCTCCCATTTTTCTGGTCTGGGAATTGAACCTGTGACCTCAGAGACTGCAGAGTAGTGCTCTACCAACTGAGCTAAATCCCAGCCCCAAAGGAGCTTTACTCTAGTCTTATCTAGAGTAATGTCAATTCAGGCAATGTCAATTCAGCCTTGGTTTGCTGGATGGGGAGAGGTTCAGAATCCCAGAACACAAGGCTAGCTCTTGACACCATCCTAATGGGTCATTGATACACCAGGTATGATACTGAGTTGAAAAAATTCCAGCCAGTAGTTGATCTATATAGCCTTTTCCAGATAAATGCAAGATTATCTTCAAGCCTTTTGAAATATTAAGAATAGTCTCCTGGCCCCATATGACAGTTAAAAAATAATGCAGGAGTATAGATATTCCGGGGGCTGGGATTTAGCGCAGTTGGTAGAGGGCTGTTCCACAGTTTCTGAGGTCCCAAGTTTGATTCCCAGCACTGCAAAAAATAAGAAAAGGATGTGGCAATCCACTCCCGAGGCAATCCCAAAACAACCAGCCATTGAAAACCCTATAAGGGTCGCTATGAGTCGGACATGACCCGATGACACCTAACAACAACAACATAGATATTCCAGATAAGACGCTACCATTTAAGGGGATGCAAGCACAGGGTTTCATGAGAGTGAATTGGGAAGGGAGAATGACACAATTAGATTTGCCTTTCGGAAGTAAGTCTGCAGTGCAGTGTTGCAAACTAACCAACTGAAAACCTATGGGAGACTTAAATGAAAGCATGGCTTGGAATGACAAGGAAGGGGCAGATTCAGGAAGATTACTAAAGACAGGGTGGGTGGAGGATATAAAAGAGAAGAAATCTGTATTGCTCAGTTTCATTCGATCTCATTGTCTACTTTTAACACTTATGGGGTGGTGGTGCTTTTATTCCAGGATACTTTTCTATGCGGTTGAGATTCTTCCTTGATAGTTATTGAAGGTTTGGGAACAAGTGAGTTCACTTAAGAGGTGAGCAAACAGGTGAACTTAGATTGGGACATTCAGAGATGCTTCACTAAAGAGGCAGCTACAAAGGGGACCCATTTTCTTCTAAGCAATTTCGGCAGTTCTCTGGATTGCCTGCAGACTTTGCCTAGATATTGATGAAAAACTCTTTCTCCAATGAAGTTAGATCATCAAACCTGGGAGCTTATTTTTTTTCTGTTTTTCTGAGTCATGTTAGATTCCAGAATAAGTAATTTTATTTTCCCTAAATCTTACATCTCTTGGGAGCCTTCCAATATTTTGGTTTCTAGTCTAGGGAGCTACTTTTGGCAGCTCATTGTTAAAGAAGTGATAATTCTCAGAGCTCAGACCACTATATTCAAACTCAGTTGATGATCAGAGCCTTTCCAAATAAGGAGCTCAGTCTCAAACATCTGGAACTCTTCTCGTTTTCTTCCCACTTCCAGGCAGAGGAGTGTTACATAAAATCCCGTGAATCCACTTTTGTAGCACTTCTTTTGTTAAATGATATAGTAGCTATGGTAAGATTTAATAAATATAGGAGAAGGATTGTTCTCTCACCAGGCAGTGGTAATTTTGTTCTCTCACCAGGCAGTCATAATTTGTTGTATTTCTATTCCTCCTCATTTTTCTTTGGTTTGCTTTAGCTATTTCTATTTGGTAGATAGTTAATGATACGCCTCTCAATGAAACTTTAAAAATGACTTTCACTCTTCAGAATTTCTTTTCATAATTTCAAGAAGCACAACTTGAGAAGGTAATTTGTTCAGAGGTTTGTGTGTGCTGAGTGTAAATTAAAAGTAACTTAATTTACTCAGAGTAGCAGAATCTAGTACATATAAATTGGTTGAGATATGCAGACTTCACTTTGAAAGTCACTGTGAATCAATGCCAATAGAGCAAAAAGTATTCTCTGTTCTCTTGGTGTTCCATTTAGAAGGGTTCAGAAGTTGGAAGAGAATCCAAATCAGTATAGGAAGAAAGGCCTCTTGGATCCTAGCAAAGAGCTTTAAAGAAATCCTTCTTTTTCCATTTTGATTCTTACAACTTAACCCTCAATTTCAAGGCAAGAATGTTATTCAATTCAATACAACATCATGGTGTGCAGAGCATTAAGAAGAAATAGGTCTGCTTAAACTAACAATGGAATTCTTTTGTTAGCCCTAATGCTCATTAAAAATTTTTGTATGGAACATGTAACGTAGAAGTTTTTTACTTTCACATACTTGCAAATGTTATTGTTGTTAGGTGGTGTCAAGTTGGATCCAACTCATGGCAACCCTATGTACAACAGAACAAAACACTCCCTGATTCTGTGCCAGGCACACAATCTTTTGAATGTTTAAGCCCATTGTTGCAGCTACTGTGTCAATCCATCTAGTTAGGTGTCTTCCAGTTTTTAGTTGACCTGCCACTCTCCCAAACATGATATCCATCTCCAGGGATTCATCCCTCCTGAAAACATATCCAAAATACATAAGACACAGTCTAGTTATCCTTATTTACAAGGAGCCATCTGGCTGCACTGCTTCTAGGACAGGTCTCTTGTTTCTTGTGGCAGTCCATGGTATATTCAATATTTGTCTCCAGCACCATAATTCAAAAGCATCAATTCTATTCCTGTCTCCCTTATTCATTGTCCAGCTTTCACAACCATATGATGCAACTGAAAATGCCATGGCATGAGTCGTCTTCAATGTGACATCTTCACTCTTCAACACTTTAAAGAGGTCTTTTGCGACCGCTTTTCCCAATGCAATGTGTCTTTTGATTTCTTGACTGCTGCTTCCGAGGGTGTTGATTATAGAAACAAGTAGTGTAAAATCTTGGACAACCTCAATCTTTTCTCCATTTATTGTGAAGTTGCATACTAACCAAATTGTAAGTATTTTTGTTTTGTTTTGTTGATGTTTAGGTGCAATCCATACTGAAGGCTGTGTTCTTTGATCTTCATCAGTAAATGTTTCAAATCCTCCTCACTTTCAGCAAGCAAAGTTGTATCATCTGCATAACACAGGTTGTAATTGAGTCTTCCTCTAGTAACAATGCTGTGTTTTTCTTCATCAACTCAAGCTTCTCAGATTATTTGCTTAGCATAGAGACTGAAGAGTTAGGGTGAAAGGACATATCCCTGATGCACACCTTTCTTGACTTTAAACCAGACAGTGTTTCCTTCTGTTCAAACAACTGCCTCTTGCTCCATGTACAGATTCTTTATGAGTAAAATTAAGTGCTCTGGTATTCCCATTCTTCTCAATGTTATCCATAATTTGTTATCCACACAGTCAAACGCCTTTGTATAGTTAATAAAACATGGATAGACATTTTTCAGGTGTTTTCTGCTTTCAGCTAATACCCATCTAACATCAGCACTGATGCCCCTGGTTCCATGTCCTCTTCTGAATCTGTCTTGATTTTTCTGGCAGTTTTCTGTGTATATACTACTGCAGCCACTTTTGAATGATCTTTAGCAAAATTTTGCTTGTGTGTGATATTGATATCATTTGATAGTTTCCACACATTTGGTTGGTTCAATTTTCTTGAGAATACTCATAAATATGCATTTTTCCAGTCAGTTGGCCAGGTAGTTCTTTTCCAAATCTCTTGGCATAAACAACTTAGCATCTCTAGTGCTGCATCTGTTTGTTGAAACATTTCTGTTGGTATTCCATGAATTCCCAGAGCCTTGTATTTCTCCAATTCCTTCAAGGCTGCTTCCACTTCTTCCTTCAGTACCATTGGTTCCTGATCATATGCAACACCCTGAAATGCTTCATCATCCACCAATTCTTTTTTGTATAATGACCCTGTGTATTCCTTTCATCTTCTTTTGATGTTCCCTGCATTGTTTAATATTTTCCCTGTAGAATTTGTCACTATTGTCACTTGAGGCTTGATTTTTTTCTTCAATACCTTAAGCTTGACAGAAACAGCATGTATTTCCTTTTTTGGTTTTCTATCTCCAGCTCCTTGTGCATGCCACTATAATATTTGATTTTGTCTTCTAAAACTGCCCTTTGAAATCTTCTGTTTAGTACTTTAACTTCATCATGTCTTCCTTTTACTTTACCTGCCCGATGTTTGAGAGTATATTTCAGTGTCTTTTTTGACGTGTACTTCGGTCTTTTCTTTTTTCCTGTCTTTTTAATAACATTTTGCTTTACTCATGAATTATATATATGATGTCATGCCACAACTCATCTGGTCTTTGATCATTAGTGTCTTATACATCAAACCTGTTCTTGAGGTATTCTCTGAACTCAGGTGGGATATACTTAAGGTCATAGTTTGGCTCTCATACACTCATTCTAATTTTCTTCTGTTTCAGTTTGAGCCTGCATATGAGCAGGATATGGTCTGATCCACAATTAGGACCTCATCTTGTTCTCACTTTTGATATTGAGCTTTTCCATCATCTCTTTGCACAAATGTAGTCAGTTAGGTTCCTGTATGTTCCCATCTGGTAAATTCCATGTGCATAGTTAAAAAAAATCTGTACATGAACCAGGAGGCAGTTGTTTGAATAGAAGAAGGAAACACTGAGTGGTTTAAAGTTGAGAAAGGTGTGCGTCAGGGCTGTATACTTTCACTCTATCTCTTCAGTTTATATGCTGAGCAAATAATCTGAGAAGCTGGACTTTATGAGGAAGAACGTGGCATCAAGATTGGAGGAAGACTCATTAACAACCTGCGTTATGCAGATGACACCACTTTGCTTGCTGAAAATGAAGAGGATTTAAAACATTTACTGATGAAGATCAAAGATCATAGCCTTCAATATGGGTTACGACTAAACATCAGCAAAACAAAAATCCTTAC
>VMDO01012838.1:0-14634 GCA_007922755.1 Pedetes capensis
CCCCATCTAGGTCTTCTCTATCTTTTATTTAGTAGTTTTTTTTCTATATGTCCTTGGGTTCCAGTTCTGTTTAAGATAGAAACTTTTCCTGTAGTGGTTTTTGTTTTTATCTTGTTAGAACAATTACATGCGATTTCTAGTCCATTTATATTGACATCATTCTTATCTTCCCCCCCCCCTTTTATTATGATCCGACCTTTGAATAGGATTTTTCCTTCTTGTAATTTTGAATCACCTCCCTCCTATGAGTGAGAACATGTGTTGTTTCTCTTTCTGAGTTCATGTTCGTTCACTCAAAATAATTTTCTCTAATTCTATCCATTTTGCTGCGAATGACCTTATTTCATTTTTCTTGATTGCGGAGTAGTATTCCATTGTGTATATATACCATAGTTTTTTAATCCATTCTTCTGTTGAGATACATTTCTTTTGATAAACATGTATTCAAATTGTTTGCCATTTTTAATATAGTTTGTTTCCTTATTATTGATTTTTATGAACTCTATGTATTTTCTGGAGGCTGGAGTTTAGCTCAGCTGGTAGAGTGCTGCTCTGTGCTCTCTAATGCCTGGGTTCCATCCCCAGCACTGCAAAAGTGGGAAAAGGCCCTGGCAGCCCACTCTGAAATAATCCTGAAACAATCAGCCATTGAAAACCCTATGAACAGCAGAGAAGCACTGACAATAATGCTGAGCATGGCACAGTGGCGGGAGTGTTTTGTTTTGTTGCACACAGGGTTGCTATGAGTCCGATCTGACTCAATGGCACCTAACAATAAAAACAACATGTATTTTCTGAAAAAAAAAAAAAAAGCCCTTGCTATGTTTTGTAAAAATATTTTGCCACTCTGTGTCCTGCCTTGTTATTTTCTTAACTATGTATTTTGAAGAGCAGAATTTATAAAGTTGGTGGGATCCATTTTTATCTTTTCATCCCTTTTTTTTTGTACTTGGAGGTTAAAACCAGGATCTTACACATGCTATGCAAGTGCTCTACTACTGAGCTTTACCCTTATGCCCTCTACCCTTCTACCTCTCTACCCCAATCCCTTTTTAAAATATTTTATTTTTTATTTTGAGACAAGGCTTTGCTAACTTGTGCAGGCTGCCTCTTTGGCATTGAACCTGCAATCCTTCTGCCTCAGCCACCTGTGTCACTGGGATTACAGGTGTGCACTCTGTATCTGGCTCATTTCTTTTTTTTTTTTAACTATTAGTTCATGATAATTATTTCCAAGTTTAAAAGAAACCATTTTGTTTAATTCATGTCACAAAAATTTTTGGCCCATATGTTTCTTTAGAAGTGTAATAACTTCACCTTATTTTGAGTTACTTTTGTATGTGATGTGATACAAGAACTAGAATGTATTTTTTTTTTCCATGAAAATAGACCTCCTCTCTTCTTTTCTCTGAAAAAGGAAGGAAGAGATTTGGTAATAAGGTAGAAGGTGCCACCTCATAATGTAGCTAGATGTCTTAATAGAACTCACGTAGATCAATCTTAAAATAATTAACAATAAAAAACCCGACACTGACATTTCAGATTTGGATGCGTCCCTGTTTGTCCCTTCTGCCTGCTTCAGTGTGCAAATGCTGATGTGGAGAAACTTCAGTGCTGACCTAGGAGGAAAACTCCACAGGTTAACCTGGGCAGCTTGGAGATGGTGACACCAAGACACAGAGAAGGGGGCTCAGCTTAGGCCACAGAACTTGGAAAGGACTTAATCAAGCAATCAGGCATCCGTCTAGGGCTTGGAGGAACTGAGATTTGGAAAAGTCTCCTCTGAATGAGACAGAAGAGGATGTCAAGCTCCCTGAACCTGCCAGCACACACAGAAGGACCACAGAAGCAAATAGTCATGGCAATGGTTGCAAACAAAACAAGTACTCAAGCACAATGAAGTATTCATTAATTCCCCGAAGGAAAATGACTCACTATCTACTATCTCCAGAGCCATTCATCTTGCAGAACTGAAACTTAGTTTCCTTTTACCAACGTTTCCCCACTTTCCTCAGGCCTAAATCCTGGCAACCCCTACTCTACTCTTGGCTTCCATGGGGGTGACTATTTTAGAGTCCACATATAAAGGAAATCTTGCATGTATAATATATGCCTATTTATTTTGAAGTTAATAGCCACAATAAATTCAGTTACTGCTTCCAGCAGGTTTTCAGTTGGTTTTATTCAGTTCCTAAATAGATAAATCTATCTTAGATAAATCCATTGTAGATAGCTGTCTACTTAGAAAAACTGATAGCTTTTGCTACTCTTTTATAGTTATATGTCTTTTCTAATTCTCTTACCTTCTTAAACTGACTCTGATTATAAAACAATGATCAGTAATGTTGGTTATGTTTATATGTTTACTTTTTTCAGACTTCAGGGGAAAATCTATTGTAAATGTTATTTTATGGACAATTAGTTGTTAACATGTTATAGAACTATCCTGTTCTTTGATTACTATTTCTTTGTTTATTTGTTTGGATTTTTAAAAATTATCAGGATGGAATTAAAGTGTTGAAAGCATGTCTTGAGATCTGTTGAAATAATTCAATAACTAAAAACATCTAAATGCTATGATTATTTTACATTTACATTCCTTGATTCTCTCAACTAATAATTATAATTTAGTGCAATAACATCTTGTATGAAATTATTTTTAAAAGTTTTAATAATTTCTTCTTTTTACATTGAAAAGTAAATGGTTACCATGGCTAGGAAATTCATTTAAACAGGATTTATTTGTATTAGTGAGCAAATTACAACTTTATTGGTATGGTTTGAAAATAGATGTTGTTGTTGTTAGGTGCCATTGAGTTGAGCCCAACTCATAGCAATCCTATGTAGAGCCGAATGAAACACTCCATGATTCTGTGCCTGGCACACGATCTTATTTATGTCTAAGCCCATTGTTGAAGACACTGTGTCAATCCATCTGGTAGAGGGTTTTCCTTTTTTTCCTTTGACTTCCCACTCTCACAAATGTGATGTCTTTCTCCAGGGATTGGTCTCCCCTGACTACATGTCTAAAATATGTAAGATGCAGTCTAGCCATCCTTGCTTCCAAGGAGCATTCTGTTTGTACTTCTTCTGGCACAAATTTGTTGATTCTTTTGGCAGTTTATGTATATTTAATAATCGTCTCCATCACCATAATTCAAAAGCATCAATTGTTCTCTTGTCTCCCTGTTCAATGTCCAGCTTTCACAACCATATAATATGACTGAAAATATCATGGCATGTGTCAGGTGCACCTTTATCTTCAATGTGACACCTTTACTCTTCAGTACTGTAAAGAGAGATCTTTTGCCACAGCTTTTCACAAAGCAATGTCTTGATTTCTTCACTGCTGGTTCCACAGGTGTTGATTGTAGAGCCAAGTAAAGCAAAATCATGGACAACCTCAATCTTTTCTCCATTTATTGTGAAGTTGCATACTGACCCAGTTCTAAGGACTTTTGTTTTGTTGATGTTTAGTTGCAACCCATAGTGAAGGCTATGTTCTTTGATTTTCATCAGTAAATGTTTTTAAATGCTCTTCACTTTCAGCAAGGAGAGTTGTGTCATCCACATAATGGAGGTTGTTAATGAGTCTTCCTCCAATCCTGATGCCGTGTTCTTCCTCATAAAGTCCAGCTTCTTGGATTATTTGCTCAGCATATAAATTGAAGAGATATGGTGAAAGTATACAGCCCTGACACACACCTTTCTCAACTTTAAACCAGGCAGTATTTCCTTGTTCTATTCAAACAACTGCCTCCTGGTTCATTGTACAGATTCCGCATGAGTACAATTAGGTACTCTGGTATTCCTATTTTTCAAAGTGTTATCCATAATTTGTTATGATCCACACAGTTAAATTCCTTTGCATAGTCAATAAAACAGACATCTTTCTGATATTCTCTGCTTTCAGCTAATATCCACCTGACATCAGCAATGATGTCCCTGTTTCCTCACCCTCTTCTGAATCCGGCTTCATTTTCTTGCAGTTCCCTGTCTATCTACTGCTGCAGTCTCTTTTGAATTATCTTTAGTAAAATTTTGCTTGTGTGTGATATTGATATTGTTTGATAGTTTCCACATTCAATTGGATCCCCTTTTTTGGGAATGGGCACAAATATGGATCTCTTCTAGTCAGTTGGACAGGTAGCTGTTTTCCAAATCTGTTGGCAGAAACATGTTAGTACCACCAGTGCTGCATGTGTTTGTTGAAACATCTCTATGGGTATCCCATCAATTCCTGGATGCTTGTATTTTACCAGTTCCTTCAAGGCAGCTTCCACATCATGCTTCAATACCTGTTCCTCTTTATATGTAACCTCTTGAAATGGTTGGTCATCTACCAAACATTTTTTTTGCATGTGTGTAATGACTGTGTATTTCTTCCATCCTCTTTTGATGTTTCCTGCATTGTTTAATATTTTCCCTCTAGAATATTTCACTATTGCCACTCAAGGCTTGATTTTTTTCTTCATTTCCGTAAGCTTGAGGAACACTGAATGTGTTCTTCCCTCTACTTTCTCTGTCTCCAGCTCTTTGCACATGTCATTATATTTGTTTTGTCTCCTCAGGCTACCTTTTGAAATCTTCGGTTTAGTTCTTTAACTTTATCATGTCTTCCTTTTACTTTAGCTGCTCAACCATCAAGGGCAAGTTCCAGAGTCTCCTTTAACATGCAATTTGGTCTTTTCTTTTTCTTCCTGTCATTTTAATAAACTTTTGCTTCTTCATGAATGATATCTTTGATGTCATGTCACAACTCATCAGGTCATGTCACAACTCATTTGTGTCTAATGCATTAAACCTGTTCTTGAGGTCGTGTCTGAACTCAGGTGGGATATATTCAAGGTCATACCTTGGCTTTCATACACTTGTTCTAATTTTCTTCAGTTTCAGTTTGAACTTGCATATGAGAAGTTGATGGTCTGATCCACAATCAGCACCTGGTCTTGTTCTGACACTTGGTATTGTCCATGGAGTGTTTCATTCGGCTTTTCCATCATGTCTTTCCACAAAGGTAGTCAATTTGGTTCCTGTACGTTGCATCTGGTGAAGTCTATGTATATAGTCACCATGAATGTTGGCAAAAAAATTGTATTTGCAATGAAAAGTTCATTGGTCTGACAAAATTCTTTCATGCAATCTACCTCATTGTTTCTGTCACCAAGACCATATTTTCCAACTACTGAACCTTCTTCTTTGTTTCCAACCTTTGCATTCCAGTCACCAGTGATTATCAGTATGTCCTGATTACGTTTGATCTATTTCAGATTATAGAAACTGGTATAAAACTTCCATTTCTTCATTTATGGCCTAGTGGTGGGTACATAAATTTAAATAATAGTCATATTAAATGGCCTTCCTTGTTGGCATGTGGACATTTTTCTAACACTGACAGCATTGTATTTCAGGACAGATTTTCAGATGTCTTTTTTGATGATGAATGCAACCACCTTTCCTTTAGTTTATCATTCCCAGCATAGTAGACCATATGATTACCTGACTCAAAATGTCCCATACTGGTCGATTTTAGCTCATTGATGCCTAGAATGTCAATGTTTATGTGTTCCATTTCTCTTTTAATAATTTCTAGTTTTCCTAGATTCATACTATGTACATCCCATGTTCCAATTATTAATGGATATTTACAGTTGTTTCTCCTCATTTCAAATTGTGCCATATCAGCAAATGGAGGTCCCTGGGGCTTTGCTCCATGTCTGTCATCAAAGTAGACTCTACTTTGAGGAGGCAACTCTTCCCCAGTAGTCTTTTGAGTGCCTTCCATCCTGGGGGGCTCATTTTCTGGCACTATATCTGACAGTGTTTCTTTGCTATTTATAGGATTTTCAATGGCTATTTGTTTCGGGAGTGGTTTACCAGGTCCTACTCCCTAGTCTGTCTTAGCCTGGAAGCTCAGCTGAAACCTGTTCATCATAGATGACCCTGTTGATATCTGAGATACCAGTGGCATAGCTTTCAGCCTTAGGGCAACATGCAAGCTCCCACAGTATGGCAAACTGATAGTCATATGGGGGTTGAAAATGGATAGTATCTTCCAAAAGTCTATGTATTAAAGGCTCGATCCTAAAGGTGGCGCTTTTGGAGGTGGTGGAATGTTGGGAGCAAGGCTGTGTGGGAGGTTCTTAGGTCGTTGAGCACATTCTCTCCAAAGGGTTTGTGGGACCCCAGTAGTCCTCTCTCCAGTTATTTCTTAGCTCATGATGTGAGTGGTTTGCACCTCCACATACTCCTACCATGATGTCTCCTTTCCAAGAGGCCCAAAATAAAGTGTTGCTCATCTTAGACTAGAATCTCTGGAAACATAAGATTAAATAAACTTTGGTCTTTATAAGTACTTATCCTGCAGCGGTAGCCCTGTGGCATCCGATCCCGTCAGATTTCGGAAGCTAAGCAGGGTCAGGCCTGGTTAGTACCTGGATGGGAGACTGCCTGGGAACACCAGAAGCTGTAGGCTTGGGAGAAGGACCTGGCAACCCCTCCCAAAAATCAATCTGCCATTGAAAACCCTATGAACAGCAGAGAAGCACTGACAATAGTGTTTCCCCTGTTGTACAGAGGGTCGCTATGAGTCAGATACCGACTCGAGGGCACCTAACAACAACAACAACAAGTAATTATCCTAGGTATTTTGCTTTAGTAATGTAAAGTTGACCAACATGTTAGTTTATTTTATTGACTTTTACTAGGGCCTCAATAACAGTGTCTCACAAGATGGTGCCTTAAATAACAGAATTTCATTGTTTCACTGTTTTGGAGACTAGAAATCTGAGATCAAAGTCAGCTGGGTCATACATTTTCTGAGGGTTCTAAGGAGGGTATCTTCCAGTTTTTCTTCTAGATTCTGGTATTTCGTGGGCTTATAATAATATCTCCTTGAACACATGCCTTTGTGTCCAAATTTTCCCTTTTTATCAAGACATGAATTCTATTGAGTTAGATCCTACCCTAATGACTTCATTTTAACTTAATATTCCTATAAAACAGTATTTATTTCCAAATAAGGTAATAGTCTAAGGTACTACAGTACAGCATATCTTTTGGGGGGCAGAGTTCAACTCATACCATTTATTTTCCACATTAGAAAATACCTTTTTGTAGTAAATAAGGTATTATTTTTAAAACATAGACTACTAGTGTGACCAATGGTTCAGATAACAAGAGGTAGGTTTTGTTTTTGACACTTTTCTCGGTAAAGTTCCATAAAGTTCATCCACATTCCCTACCCAAGATTCCTTCTTTGGGGGCAGTAACACTAAAAAGCATAATCAAACCCTATCTTATCTGATACCAATGTCAGTTGATGAAAGCTACTTCTAGCCTCAAACTTCGTTATGTACTTGAGCACATCATGTTTTCAGCAGTAACTCTTATGTATGCTAAAAATTGCCCTCTCAGCTGGGGATGGTGGCACATGCTTGTAATCCCAGTGAACTGAATTGGGAGGTGGAGGCAGGATTGCAGGTTCAAAGCCAGAGGCAGCCTGTGTAATTTAGTGAGACATGTCTCAATTTAAAAAATAAAAAGGTGGGGGGTGGTGGCTGGGAGTATAGCTCATTGGCAGAGTTCTTGCAAAATATGCATGAGGCCCTGGGTTCAGTGCCCTCTCCCCTCCAGTACAAAAACAAAAATAAAAAAGCCTTCTCACATATTTTGGTAGTAAAGGTGGAACCCCATTTGAAAAGGGGCCCATAATTTGTACTTAACTTTTCCTTGTTACGCTCTACTTCTGGGCTGAAACTGTATCTTATATCTTATTACACTCATTTAAAAATATTGTATTCAGCTTAATAAATACAGAGTTAATGTGTTGAGAACATAGTGATGGATATCATGAACTAAGTTCCTGCCATCACCCTGCTGACATTCGCGTGGGCAAATGGAGATAATAAATTCTAAAACACAGGAACTACTTGCAGGTTGTTCTATACATTTTAATAAATTAAAATGAATACTAGCAAAGAGTATCATTATGTTGGAAATGTGGGCTATTATAGCTGAGGACAGCATTTCACTTGAATAGTCAGGTCAAGGTCCTGATAACTTCACATGAAAAATATTGAAGTCAGTGTAGTCAATGCCTTTGAATAAACATGTATTAGATTATAAGATTATACTTCTCCTTTTTTCTCTAAGAGAGATAGTGTCTGTCACAGTATCCTTTCTCTTCAGTCCAACACACCTGGTTATCCACACAGATTCATGTGCTTTCTTGAGAGTAATTATTGTTTCATTGTTGTTGTTGTTGTTGTTAGGTGCTATTGAGTTGGGTCCAATGCACAGCAACCCTATGTACAACAGATAAAACACTCCCCAACACTGTGCCATGCCCAGCACTATGTCCGTGCTTCTCTGTTATTCATAAGATTTTCAATGGCTGATTATTCTGGGGAGTGGGATGCCAGGTCCTTCGCCCAGATTTACAGCACCCAGTATTTTCAGGCCATCTCCCATCCAAGGACAAACCAGGTCAACACTGCTTAGCTTCCATGATCTGATGGGATCAGATGCCAGGGTGATATAGATGCAGGTAATTACTGTTTTGTTGTTGTTAGCTGCTGTCGAAGTCTTATTTAATAGTATAATGCTGATAGCCTGATACCATGAGTATTTTTATTGTGTGTGTTTGTGGCAAACACCTTTCTTGGACAAATGTGTAGAAATTGCTATCAAATGTGCTGCCCATAATTTAGAATATAATTAAAGTTAACTGAAAAGAAGATGAGCAGAGAGGAGGATGATATTTAAAATTAACTGTCTATCTTCCAGCATTTGGCTCTTAGGAACACAGTCCCTTGATCTCATGACCTCAGGTGGCATAATACTACAGGTCTTTGATGGAGTTTGCAAATGAGTTTATGTATTAGCACTTTGTAAGACACATAGCAGATAACAATGTGAGAAATTGCGTGGAGGCACCCAATCACAGTCACCCCAATGAGCAATCACTTCTGCTTCAGTTGTGGCTTCTGGCTTCTGGCCCCACTCCCAATAGACAGAATACTGCCCTTAGCCAAATGCAAGCAGCACAGGAAGCTTGAGCCCAAATCTACTGCTTCACCTGGAAACATAAGTGATCAATTTGCTGTCATGCTTCTCTGCTTTAAGGGTCCCACAGATGAAGTACAAATATGTTAATGCACTTCTGTAGGACATTGCGGCCCTGAGACCACCCAACTGACAAAGACTTGAAGGCTGCAACACGACCTCAGGTGCCTTGGCAATTTATTCAGAGTATTATATAGATATGGACAATGTCTTCTTTCAGATCTCTTAGCCAGAATGTTATATTTGAACCTCTGGAACACATAGTGAGCTTATTTCTCACTCTGGGGGGCTTGGTGCAACTCTCTCCTTAAGAAATATCTAAAAGCTTCCCATGATTATAATTATGTTAATTCCCTCTCCAAAGTGAGTTCTTCTCAATGACTCCTGGTGAAGCCATTGTATACTTAGAAAACAGTGAGTCATTGTACTTGGCTCATCTTCCTTGGCTTGTTCTTCTAAGGTGGAGCTATGGGGAAAAGAGCATACATACCTTATGTCTGAATACATCCACATCATGTTCAGTCTTTTTATCTCAAAAGGCCAGAGATAACTCCCTCCTCGGTGATGCTATAATGATTAAACTCATATTCACATTCTTAATCATTGAACTAACATTTATTGAGCTTTTACAAAATACTAAGCCCTATTCATATTCCACCCCATTCAAGTTCCCCAACAACCTCATGGACTGGATCCTATTATTATTCTTGTTTCAGATGAAAGAGCGGTGGTGCACAGTGATTATGGAATGGGGAGTCTGATCCCAGGGCCAGTGGCCTGGGTTGTCATTGGCACATGCAGTCTAAAATGACCAGATGGCAGGGAAATCCAGGTCAGTTTAGAGAGGGCAACAAGCCTGAATGGGTGGACCGGAACAAACTCATAAAGCAAGAGGAAGGAGAGATGTTTACGAAGTGAGGCAGTTGTCACATGGTAAGAATGCCACTGGTGTTCTTCATCAGTCTAATCAGATGCAAATATGACTTCACATGACTGTATTGCGAATAGAATACAGTTGTTAAACCAGAGTTAGGAGCTAGACCTGAATGATAGCAAAGAATAAAAACTGAAGGTCTAACATACCCAGGGGAAAGGGGCAAAGGACAGAATCTGATCAGGGAAAGGAGTATGACTCAGGATGTGCTACAGGAATTCTGAGAGCAGACTGTGCTCTTCCCGGGAGAACTGAGCCTGTGTTTCAGCTTGAGAACTCTGGCTCATGTGGGCTCCTGCTTAGAGGGGCCCCAGTGTTTAAGCCTGATGACTTCCATCACAATGAAAAGCTCAGGGTTGAGGAAGACATCTTCCAGTTTTAATGGATGAGAACAGTAGACTTTGGCTTACAGTTATTAACCATAATTATTTTTAAAAGCTGGAGAGGAAATATCTTTATAGCTGATTAGTATGCTAGGACATCCATAACAAAGTGCTGTAGACTGGGTAGTTTAAACAATAGAAATCTATTTTCTCTCAATTCTGGAAGCCAGAAGTCTGAGATGGAGGCTTCAGTAGTGTTAGGTTCTTCTGAGGTCCTAGATGGCCATCTTCTCTGTAGGTCTTATCATCATCATGACTGATGTGTTTTTCTGTTCTAATGGCCTTTTCATAGAAGAACGCCAGTCTTCTTGGATTAGAACCTGCTCTGGTATTCTTTTTTTAAGTTAATTACCCTCCTTAAAGGCCCTGTCTCCAAATTTCAGTCACATTCTGAAGTACTGAGTTTAGGACATCGACATATGAATTCTAGGAAGAAACAACTGAGCTCAGCTGGTGTAAGTTTGCTCGTGAGTGGTGAAGAGCGATACCACTCGTGCTGCTGTTTTGCAAACTTCAGAGGCTGTCAAGGATTGGACTATGCGATAGAATTCACCATGAAATCATCTCTGCTGTGGATAAGAATTTCTAGTCCCAAATTATTTCGTATACCTACACATTCAATTAAGATCCTTTCCAGTGAAATTTTAAACAGTATAACCCAGGACATAAGATGCCCTGCTTCTGAGATTATTCACTTTAAACAAAACCTTTTTAGAATTATCTTGAAGACAGTTTTATAGGATACAAAGATAGATATAGCAGGGCATGCAATTCTAGTAAAGGGAAAACTTCACTCTCCATTTTCCTGTGTTTACGTGCTTCTAATTCTGAAAGCAGAGAGGTAGAGTGTAAAGAAGCCAGGGCAAGGAAAGTTACTGCAATGAGAATGTACTTATAGTAGTGTCCTTCAGGGTGTAAATGCTCCTCCAGACAGGTATGTGGGGGACAAACAGTGTTTTGAAGTCCGGTTGTTAAAACTTGGCTCTTTCCCTTTAAAGAACAAGCATCATTTACTTTTCATAAAAGATTTCCTAAAAAGAATGAATAACCCTCCATTGTTCGAGATGGGACATAAGGTGTCTCAAAACACGTTTTGAAAAATTTACTACATTTGGGCTTTTTATCAATTCTAAGTATAATTTACCAGGCATTCTCTCTAGCGTATGCTTAAACCCATGTGTATCTCAATGGAAATCCAATCCATATGTTTCTGATTCATTTACACTTAGCTCATCAAAATATTGTTTTACAAGAGCTATTTGAAGTCCAAAAAAGCTTTGAAAAGCTTTTTTTCCTTAGAAACAGGAAATCAGTTTTTGCCAAGTGTAAACAAACACATTCCCTTACTCCTTGTGTTCATATTTTAATTGGAAATTTAGAAGACAGAAGGTTAGAGAGCTCTCTAAACCTGTCCAAAAACAAATCTATCCTCTACAAAGCACGGCACTGAAGTATATTCCTATTTTTCTTATCTTCATTTTTTTAAGTGGCTTTTCTGATAAATTTCCCTATGACTGGTCTAAATGTTTAAGGTTTTCCATTTTTTACCTTAATTCTCACTGAATTCTTTTCTATGAAATGTTCTTAAAATTTCTGCTGGGATAACATTGTGCTTAAAAACTTGCCTGATACAATTTCAAATAAAATGGCACCCATTTGTATTTTCTCATAAACCTGTGAGTCAGGTACAAACACTAACCTTGCTATATGTTTTAGCTTAATAAATTCAACTACATTAATGCCCACATTAGTCATATAATTCTTCATATGCATATGCTTTTGACAGTCAGTGAGTGTACAGGCAAATATCTATGAAAAATCATAGAGTAAGATCTCAACCTGGTAGATGTTGGAACCCAGGGAGTCAAACTGAAGTAAAAGGCATCCAGAAACATTGAGGGAGGATTAAAAATTCCAAATTATGCACATACGACTTATTATTTGGCACTTGGGAACACCATCTCTGAGCCTCACGAATAATGATTTTGAAGGAGTCCACTATTTGCCTGTCCCCATGAGTGTTTAGTGTAAGCCTAAAAGTGAGCCACTTGAATGCACTAGTACCAGAGAGAGTTCAGATCAGATGATAACTCAAACCAGGTGCTGAACAAGTAGATGAATAACCTAGAGCAGCCAGGAGCAGGAGTGCCCAAGGCCAAGGACAGACTCTGACCTGGAAAAATATGCAGAGTTACAATGAAATAGTGACTGAAGAGCCTGAATCAATAGAGGAAATTGAGGGTAAATAACCACATAAGGACAGGTGTAGAATATGAAAAGGGAGAAACAGAAGTTGAAATGAAGCAATAGGATGTAAGACTTTTTCTATGAATAGTCTAGGATGGCAAAAATGGACCATCTTTTTACTAATGGAGGCCACATGGCATGTGGATTAGCATGGTTTAAAGCTCTCAAAGGTAATCCACATAGATTGATGCTTATAGGAGCCTCCTACGTAAGCCAAATATCCCACTTTCTATGAACTTGAAAAGAACCTCCCATGCTGGATGGAGCCAGAGGTTCCTGGAAGGGTTGCTATTGTTGTTAGGTGCCGTCCAGTGGAGGCTGACTTAGCAACCCTATGTACATTGGAATGAAGCACTCCCTGATTCTGTGCCTGGCACATGATCTTATTTATGTTTAAACCCATTGTTGCAGACACTGTGTTAATCCATCTCCTGGAGAGTTTTCTTTTTTTTGTTGACCTGCCACTCTTCCAAACATGATGTCTCCCGGGAAGGGAGATTATGGGAAAGTAGTACAATTCAGTGTCTAGACCATATTCAAACTAAAAGCCACTAACTAGTTATTTTCAGGATCCTTTAAGAGTTCAAATAGTAAAACAATAATGAATACCCCATGCCATCTACAAAATACAAATTCTACATTATTCTGCATTTAAGGAATCTGAGACCTGTAACATTTAACAAATATAGAATAATCTTTTACCTATCACCTATTCCTATAAAGACATACACCTGGAAAAATGATATCATATTATGAATGGTGTTAGCATTATTTTAAATGTATTGATAAAACAGAAGTTGTGTTTAATTTCCATTGTCAAAGTATCTGGAGAAAATAATGGCATCTGGAATAGTGATCTATCAAGCAATATGGTACCATGACTGGGTTCAGGAAGTGCCCAGATGTTTACATCAAGCCAGATAATTTACTAACTTGAGGGGCTGATAAGACCTTAGAAATCATGTGGTTCACCTTTCTCCAAAGCTTGACAGCACCCCTCCTACTTCATCGAGATACCACTTTAATATTCTTGGTGAAGCTGAAATCTACTGATCTAGTTTCTCCTGAAATAGGCCACTTGGTCACAGAGAGCCAAAAGATTGGAAAATTCTTCCTTGTTTTGAGTAAATTATATCTCCCTATAACTGCCTTGCTTGGATCCTGGATCCAAGCCCTGGTCTAAGCACAACAAATCTGAAAAAACAAACACTGGTTATGTTTCTGTGTTGTTTATCTCTTTGGTTACATTCAGCTTTTCAGACACTTATAAATTCCGTTGTAAACTTCTTTAATTCAGTTCCTTCAATATTTCATCATGTTTCCTGATTGCTTATCATCTGACCACTCTCCTCTGGCTAGGCATATGCTATTTGCTGAGGTAAACTGCCTACGTCTTCATGGTATTCTCAAACTTTGTATGATGTTATTAGGTGCTGTCAAGTTGGGTCCAACTCATAGTGACCCTATGTACAACAGAAGGAAACACTCCCCAACAATGTGCCATGTCCACGACTATGTCAGTGTTTCCCTGCTGTGTATAGGGTTTTCAGTGGCAGATTGCTTTGGGATTATTATTGGGAGGGGACTGCCAGGTCCTCCTCCAGTTTTTTTGGTGTTGAGGATAGAACCCAGAGCCTCCCAGAGCACAGACCACAGAGCACAGAGCACAGCATTCTACCAAATAAGCTAAACCCCAGGCCCTCAAATTTACATAGCTTCCAACAATTTCTCACACATCAGAGCTAGGTTTGGACTGGACCCGAATCTCTTCTGATCTCATAATCCACATTCTTTGTACCAGAATTGCAGGTTGGATCCAGTCTCTACTGGTTTCTAAGAAGAAACATCGTTTTCACCACCACCCTAAGCCTGCTTGCCTTATCTGCTTGCCTTATCTGTTTCTTGAGCCCAATTTTAAAGTTTTGTGACTCATGATTCACATTTGGTGATGTCAGAGAAAGACTGTGTCAACCTGACTGGATTAAGGAATACCTAGAACCCTGA
>VMDO01012838.1:14734-60701 GCA_007922755.1 Pedetes capensis
TCCGATCCCGTCAGATCTTGGAAGCTAAGCAGGGTCGGGCCTGGTTAGTACCTGGATGGGAGACTGCCTGGGAACACCAGAAGCTGTAGGCTTGGGAGAAGGACCTGGCAACCCCCTCCCAAAAATCAATCTGCCATTGAAAACCCTATGAACAGCAGAGAAGCACTGACAATAGTGTTTCCCCTGTTGTACAGAGGGTTGCTATGAGTCAGATACTGACTTGATGGCACCTAACAACAACAACAACAGAACCCTGATAAAGCAGTATTTCCGGATGTACCTGTCAGAGAGTTCCCAGAGGAGATTTGTATGTGAGGCAGTGGGCTGAATGGAGGACAGGGATCAGGCTGGGGCCTGGACAGAACACAAAGAAAGAAGAATGGTGAATTCTCTTTTCTCTCTTAGAGCTAGGACACACGTTCCCCTATCCTTAGGCATCAGAACTCCAGGCTCATTGGCCTTTGGATGCTGGGTTGTACACCAGAACTGCCCTGGATTCCTAAGCCTTTAGGCTCAGGATGAGAATTGCACCATACACTTTCCTAGTTCTCAGGATTTTTAGAGTTGGTCTGAGCTATATTACTTGTACCTGCAGCCGTAGCACTGTGGCATCTGATCCCATCAGATCTTGGAAGCTAAGCAGGGTTGGGCCTTGTTGGTACTTGGATGGGAGATCCCTTGGGAACACCAGGTGCTGTAAGCTTGAGAGACGGACCTGGCAACCCGCTCCCAGAAATCAACAAGCCATTGAAAACCCTATGAATAGCAGAGAAGCACTGACAATAGTGTTTCGCCTGTTGTAGGTAGGGTCGCTGTGAGTTGGACACTAACTCACCAGCATCTAACAACAACAATGTTATTTGCATTCCATGATCTCCTGCTGCAATCAACCTGTGGTGAGATTCCTTATTCTCCATAATCACATGAGCCAATTCCTCTAATAATCGTTTCTTATTTCTACCCCCCCACACACAAAGTGTGATCCAAAAATATGGGAAATGTTGTTGTGGAGTGCCATCCAATGGAAAAGCAGGGATCTTCAGTCGCAAGCAAGTAACGTATTGAACCTTAGTCACAGTGTTTTACAAGTTTCAGCTTGCTCCCTGCAGTCAGCTGGGTGTGAGCTACGATTGAGAGGTGTGTTTTAAAGTAGCCTTAAATCATGGATCATGAACAACACTTCTGGTAGGGCAATTTCTGTCAAATAAACAAACACTTTGGTGTGTCCTCACTCACCTTGTACACTGGATCTGGCTCTGTGTGACTACTGGCTCTTCCTCAAAGTCACAAGGAACTCGAAAGGCAACGTTTTGAATCAGTTCAGGACAGGAAGGCAGTCATAACAGTGCAACAAAAGACACTCATGAGAAAGGACTTCCGTCACTGCTTCAAAGTGGCAAGAATGATGGGGTGTGTTCAGAGCCAAGAAGTATGTTCTAGGGGATTAATGGCAATGTGTCTTTTTTACTGTAGTAAAAAATTTTATTTTAATATTCTCCATATTTCTGGATCTCACATCTGATACATGTATATCCTTTCTGCTCTCTTTCTCTCCAGAGAACTCTGATTAATAAAGACCTGTTTGAGATAACTTATAAGATACTTTTGAGACTCACATTTCTGTGCAGTCACATGTCACCTTGAGAGCAGAGACAAAGTTTAATTTTAATTCTATTCACTCAGAGCCTTAAATTGAACCCAGGCTAAAATGAATGGTGCTGCAGTGGCTGTACCCTTAAATCACAGTAGGCCTAGATGCGTTCTTCGTCTAATCAATGTGTTTTAGACAGGCTATGAATGAATCAGAGCATTTTCTCATTATCACCTTGTCAAAGTAATCATTTCTGGTTCTTCTAATAATGCCAAAATGGCAGGTTAAAGTTCTATGCAATAACATATACAAGGCAGGACTTTATGAATCCCCTTAATATTCTTGTAAATGACATCTGCAAATACTTACAAGTCAAATTTCAATTGATTCTAATGATTATTTATTTTCTCCTCTCCTCTCCTCTCCTCTCCCCTCCTCTCCTCCTCCTCTCCTCTCTTCTCCCCTCTTCTCCTTTTCCTCCTTTTCTTCCTGCTCTTCTCCTTCTCCCTCTCTTCCCTCCTCCTCCTCCTTTTCCTCCTTTTCTTCTTCTCCTCCTCCTCTGCCTCCTCCTTCTCCCCCTCCCCGTCTCTCTTGTACTAGGGTGTTAAACCAATGACCTTGCACATACTTTGCAAGTGCTCCACCACTGACCTGTACCTCCAGCCCCTTTTTAACTTTTTTACTTGAGACAGAGTCTTGCTAAGTAAGTTATGCAGGCTACCTCAGGCCCTGAACCTGCCTCTGGCCCTGAGTCCTCCTGCTTTTGCCTCTGTGTTGCTAGGATTAAAGGTGTGTGCCATTGTGCCAGGCCCCTCATTTTCCTCTTCTTTTATTCTCCCAAGTAAGCTCAGAGAATATTCTCCACAGAGGTCTGATTTTCCAAATTTAGAAGTTATTGTTCAACACTTTTAGTTATTTTTGAAGGAATGAAATTGATAATGCTTTAATCTTACCCTTTAAAAATATGATTAGAATGTTTCCATTAGTCCTTCTATTTCTCTTCTCTTTAAGTATGCTTTTTTTTGGTCAAGTTATTGACTATTCCTTCCACACAAATAGTTAGGTTTGCCATGAAGATTTTTCCTTGGAAATTGTTGTGTTTCTCATAACAATTACTCTATCATCCTTTACTCCAAGGACTACTGGCTCAAGTGGCAGAGTGACCTTAAGAATAACTCAGAGTTTGTTTCCCTGAAAATTCTGTTTTCTTTAAAATTTATAATATATGATTGAAGGCTTCTATGAAGCACATTTCTATTTTAAAATCAAGTATCTTTTCTTAAAAGAATTCTTGAAACAGATGAATGGTGACATCATAACATTCATGATCAGGGCCAAAATAAAGACAAATGTCTTATTTAAGTAAAATTTGGGTTGATCTTAAAAAATTGTAGAACCTACTGAGACTCAATCTGGAAAGGATTTAGGAAGACTTGGTTTATATTTAAGAAAAATGATCATTATTGGTGCCTTTCATCTCTTTGTCTCCTTTTCCCTCTTGTGCTCCCTTTGTTTTTGCACTTGATTTCCCTTACCCCTCCCCTAGAAGCCAACGAAACTGTGAGGACATAGAGAAAAAAATTCAAGGATACCACAGATGTTAAAAATGAAACCACTTTTTCCATTGTCTACAAGATTCTATTCAAGGGCTCTAAAAACATGCATTTTAAGTCTGGCTCCTCTCCAAAAAGTGAGGGAAGATTAAAGTATATATATATATATATATATATATATATATATATATATATATATATATATAGTGTAAACTGTGGAGCTGAACAAAGGGGGACACTTGACTGTAATCAGATATTGGGTTTTGACATCTGACCTTAAATTTCCTGCTTAAAACTGAAATCCTCTGTACTCTTTACAAAGCAAATGTAGGGGGGTTTCCTCTATTTAAATTAAAAAATCTGTGTTCTGTTAAGTGTCTCTTGGGTTTTCAACCTTCCTGGGAGAATATAGATTTTTGATTCTCTTTGTTTCCAGAAAGATACAGTTTTTGCTATTGTGATTTACATAAACCTTCAGTGTGTGATAAAGTCTTTAGAACTCAAAACTGCAGTGGTTTTATAAGAATTTCTCTTGATTTGATTAAGCCTTGATTTAACAGGATATCATTCAGGTCTGCCAGGGTAGAAAAGGATAATTGGGCAGAAGCTGATTTTCTTAAGGGCCCTGGAAAGAAAAGAAAATTGAAGATTGTGGAGTTTTGTTTAAAGAGGGCAGATTGCACACAGACATTTAGCTAAATTGCCTCCTTAAATGCTTTAAGATGATATTAAAGGTATATTAACAATAAAAGGCATAAACCTATGTGCACAAAAGAGGAGAAAGGAGGTAATAGGACAAATAACTTGGATGCTTTAAAGCAAATGGAAGAATGGTAAAAGGCCATGGACAAAGAGATCCTGAATCAAGAAGGAAAAGATCTGAGTAGTTTCCAAAGGATCAGGTGACTGGAGAAATAGGGAGGGGAAGGTGTGATTAAAAAACTATTGGGTCAAATCCTATTAAGAGGCAGGATTCTTGACCTTTCGCTGCCCTCTTCCCTAACTTTGAGTCATAATACACACGCCTTTTACTTATTGATACTCCAATTCTAAAAAGGGTTCTCAGTTTTCACACATGTAGGTGATGGATTGGGGCCACCTGGATAATCCAGGACACTGTGCTCAACTCCAAGTCCTTCACCTTAACCCTTTTACTGTCATCAGGACACATATGTCAAAAAGTGAGTGCATGTGAATGTGACAGAAAATCAAGAAGGCGAAGTGAAAAGCTAATTTACAAACTCATATTATGCATTCTAATTATTTTACTAATCTTGTTTTGTTCATTGTAGTGAAGAATTTCTGGAAATAAAATACTTATTGTCATATATTTTGATTTGAAATTGGTAGTCCAAGGGTTAATCATGTCTGCAAGTCCTTTTTTTTCTCCAGATAAGGTAATACACACTTAGGTTCTGAAGATGAGAACACAGACAATGTTGGGGGGAAGAGTCTGCTGTTATTCTGCTTACCACAGGGATTTAAGGAAGGTTTATTTGTAAAAGGATGTTTCGGTAATCTTGAAAAGAAATTACATTTTAGCTATGCTTGCTGGTGTGTGTGGTTCCAGATACTTGGGAGGCTGAAGCAAGAGGATCACTGAGTCCAGGAGTTGGAGGCCAGCCTAGCCAGCATGTTGTTGTTAGGTGAAGTCTAGTCAGATCCTACTCATAGTGACGCTAAGTACAACAGAATGAAATGCTACCCAACACTGTGCCATGCACATGATTTTCTATGTTTGTGTCCAGTGTTAAAAGTACTGTGTTTCTTCTCATTTTGAGTCTAGTGTTGCAATCAATGTGTTTCTTCTCATTTTGACTCATGCCACATCAGCAACTAGAGGTTCCAGGGCCTTTACTCCATTCCCGTCATTAAGGTCAACTCTACTTTGACAGCCTGCAGCTGTACCACTGTGGCATCCAATCTAGTCAGATCTCGGAAACTGAGCAGGGTTGGACCTGGTTAGTACTTGGATGCAAGACAGCTTGGGAAGAACTGGGTGCTATAGGCTTAGGGGAAGGACCCAACAGCCCACTCCCAAGGAACAATCAGCCATCGAAAACCCTATGAATAGCAGAAAAGAATTGTTGTACATAGGGTCATCAGTGAATTGGACACCGGACTCAATGGCACCTAATAACAACAACTACTTTGAGAAGGCAACTCTTCCCCAGTTTTCTCTTGAATGCCTTCCAGCCTGGAGGGCTCAATTTCTGACATTGTATTTGATGATGCTTCTCTGCTTTTCATAGGGTTTTCAATGGCTAATTATTTTGGGAATGGGCTGCCACATCCTTCTCCCTAGTCTGTCTTAGTCTGGAAGCTCAGCTGAAACCTGTCCACCATAGGTGGCTCTGTTAGTATTTGAAATACTAGTTGCATAGCATTGAGCATCATAGCAATATGCAAGCTCCTACAGCACGACAAGCTGACAGACAGGTGGGGGTAGGCAGCATAAGGAAGGTTTATCTCACAATAAAAAAAAAGGAATCACATTTGTCTAAAATAAACAGTAACAAGAAAGAGGAAATGGGGCAAATCGACTAATTCCAGAAATATTTGGAAAGTTGTACAGACATTATTGGCTACTTAATTGAGCAAATGGATATGGAGAGTATTCAAATATAGTCCACAGAGTTTTGGGTCAGGCCACTGAATGGTGTAACTATTTCTTAAGAATAGGAATCATGGAGCTGAGACTGTGTCTGGAGTGGAATGAATATAGTTTAGGGCATGAATGGAGTAAAGCCCAAGGAGACTTATAGGTGGAGGGCTTAATACAAACTCAACTAGATTTGCAGATGTTGGACCCCTTAGCCATAGTATTTGAAACCATTAGGTGAGAAAATATGAGCAATCGAAAGCATGGATAGAAAAAGATGGAAGAATTCAGAGGGGCACTTAGAGATATGTCTATATATGAATGAAAGGCAGAAAAAAGGGGATTACAAGGAGACTTAAGAGTGGATGAAGGGTAGATGAAAAGCCAGGAATCCAAGAGCAGAGACATCAGTGGGTCCCGGGTAATGGTCATTCTGGTGGCTAAAGTTTGGGTATTATAGCACTGGGAATGCTATTTCCTGAGAGGGAGAATTCGATCAAGTTAATAATGTAAACACAGGTTATTACCACAGTTTGTGCCACTAGTAGAAAATGAACACTTTTTAATTAGTCATGCAGCCTCTAGTATTTTAAAGCCCGTTTGTTTAAGAGTTACATAGTAACTTCTCTCTTCTTTCTAATCTAATTTGCCAAAGAGTTTTAGAAAATTTTGTTTTCTTCTATTTTCTTCTGTCATATTAAAACAAAAACCTCAAGAATACATTTGGGGTAAGGATAAAAGATGTGCAAATTGTATGAAGAATCTGTCTGTAAGAGGGCCTTGTGTGGTGGCACCTACCTGTAAACCCAGCATTTGGGAGGATTGTAGGATTGAGGCCAGCCTGGGCCCACCTATGGGATCTTGTTATGGAAATCTCAATAGAGCAATACAAGTACTCAGTTTCTATTTTATATTGTAAAAGCCTAAACATATTTCATGATAGAATGACAGAAGTCAGTGGGAAGAATAAATCTGAAAAAACTTGACAAAGAGAGTTGATAAATGTAGGTGGTCTTTTATGTGCTCCCTACCTTCTGCTTTGCAATTTGTTTTTTATAATTTTGACATTATCCTTTTGATCTGATTTTCTATGGACCATATCTTCTACATTGCGTTAACCCTTTGACTACCACTGGGACACATATGTCAAAAAATGTGTACGCCAGGCACTGTGGCTCACTCTTGTAATGACAACGACTTGGGAGGCAGAAGCAGGAGGATCACAGCTTCCAGGCTAGAGGCAGCCTGCATAACATAGTGAAAATCTAACTCAAGATATAAAAAATGACCTGCAGGTATATTCCAGTGGTAGAGCACCTTCAAAATATGTGCAAAGCCCTGGGTTCAACTCCCAAATACCATATACACACACACACAAAAGTGTACGAATTTGACAGAAAATCAAGAAAGTGGTGCAGAATGGTATTTTACAAACTGTTGATGATAGCTGTTGTAAATTCATGGATCCTACACAATCAACATCCAGAAATAAGGCAAAACTGCTTCAATTTGTAGTTCCACTGGCAAAAAAAATGATTGCCACAGTAAACAGAACAGCAAGGTAAAACACAACCAGCCAGAGGCAGGCCTTTAAACATTGCAAAACTCATGATCACTGTGGATGATCATTGGTTTGTCAAAGGAACTACAAGAAGATGCATTAGAAGTTTGAAAAGTACAATTGAGACAAGAACAAAAACTATTTGTATATTGTGTACTATACCATTGGGTAAGATAGTTTTACCCTTTATCATACATAAAATATATTATTGTGGTCCCTAATGTTGCTTTTTCTACCTGTTATTGTTTTGTATTTTCAACTGAATTTTTTGGTGTAGTGATTACATGACAATTTTCTTATTTAGCCAACTGTACATTTTTTCTTAGAGATTTTTTTTGCATTCAAATGATGCACATCACTAATACATGATTTTACACATTATACGTTCTAATTACTTTGTTAATCATATTTTTGCTTTGCTTATTGTAATGAAGAGTTTCTGGAAATAAAATACCTGCTGTCATATATTTTGACTTGAAATTCATACTCAAAGGATTAAAACTGAACTTTAGGGAAATCACACATCTCAAATATTTCATAATTGGCAGGTAACTGGTAGGGATTAAAATAGTCTATAAAAAGCTGTATATTTTCATTTTCTTGTTATTAACATAGGCCTTTTGCATGTTTAACAATGTTCTGTTTTCAATTGTAAATGGATTTCCCAATATCTGGTTCTTGCTGCAATTATGATTTAAATTGGAAATGATGGAATGGAAGATGGATATCAGCGCTATGTTTCATGCATTTCTTAGTGGACAAGAGTTAGTTACCACTATTTATCAAGTGCCCAACATTGTATTCCCTGCCTTTCAGGAGTAGTGCAAAGAAACAAGGAGAATAAATTATTCCAAGTATAAGAACATTGTGATCTATATCGAGAGACTGATTATGACGTAAACCTTCACTTGATACCATAATGAAGCAACATCTAAATACATTTCAGTAGCTAGTCTCTTGAAAAATAGAGATTAGAGATCGAATGAAAAAACATGCAAAGGAATAAGAAGATAAATAAATCTATCTGGAAACATGGAGGTGAGCTTGGAGAAGAGTGATGATGTTGAGGAATCAGTGGAGTGAAGAGAAGGGAGACAGACAACCCCAGGCAAGCCACTGGGTAGGGATTATGGAAGGCAGTATCTTGGATGTCATGGACCAATAATGGCACATTGTCCTGTCCATGCCATCGAGACATTATGCTGGGCTAACAGTCATAAAATCTTTATGACCTGATGATCTCATAGTGCTTGATTTTCTCATTTCATGAAGATGTGTATGTGGAAAAATTGGTGGCAGGAAGTCATAAACAGAATGGAAAGGCCACTCCAATTGTGATTTTTCAGGTTGCTTTGAGCAAAACAGGAGAATTTTGCATCTTCTTTCATGTCATCATTTAACCTTGAGTAAATAGGTTCCTCTCTTTTTCCTCCATGGGAGCCCAGACAAAATAGAGATTTCTAGTAGATTTACATTGTTGTTGTTGTTAGGTGCCGTTGAGTCGGCTCATAGCGACCCTCATAGGGTTTTCAATGGCTGACTGTTTCGGGATTTCCTTGGGAGTGGGTTGCCAGGCCCTTCTCCCATTTTTGTGGTGCTGGGAATTGAACTCGGGGCCTCAGAGACTGCAGCGCAGAGCTCTACCCACTGAGCTAAATCCCAGCCCAAAATTAGTCATTGAAAACCCTATGAATAGCAGAGAAACACTGGCCACACTTAGACTTCCTTAATATGTCATTTTCATTTTACTTGCTTTTATGGCTGTCACTTGTTGTTGTTGTTGTTGTTAGGTGCCGTCAAGTCGGTATCCGACTCATAGTGACCCTCATAGGGTTTTCAATGGTGACTGTATCGGGATTGCCTTGGGAGTGGATTGCCAGGCCCTTCTCCCATTTTTGCGGTGCTGGGAATTGAACTCAAGACCTCAGAGACTGCAGCGCAGTGCTCTACCAACTGAGCTAAATCCAGGCTATGAAGTATGTACTATGTGTGGCCATCTGCATACCTCCTTAGCATACTAAACAAATATTTAACTCATTCACAGTCAATGTTTGTAAGCTTGGTCTCTAACTGCAGAAAACCCACGTCCAAAAAAAAAATTACCTAGAAATGCTATTCATCATAGAACAGGAAAATACCTGAACATAATTTTTAAAGGCAGTTTTTAAAAATTCATTTCGGGGTACATCAGCACACATACTGAGTACTGGGTCACTAGAAAAAGTTTATGTTTGAAAGACACTTAACTGGAGAACTAGACTTTTTTTTTTTAGATCCCCACCCAACTCATGTAATTGCAAAAACCTAAAAATATACAGCCAATAGGATTTAGCTCAGTGGATAGAGCGCTGCACTGCAGTCTCTGAGGTCCCAAGTTCAATTCCCAGCACCGCAAAAATGGGAGAAGGACCTGGCAATCCACTCCCAAGGCAATCCTGAAACAGCCAGCCATTGAAAACCCTATGAGAGTAGCTATGAGTCGGATATCGACTCGATGGCACCTAACAACAACAACAACAACAAGTAGATTTACACAACTTTGTTCTTGAAAATACACTTACATCTGTTATATGTTACTGGACTTTGAAAGAAAAGAGTTTCTTTATTTATTAAAAAGATATGAAGGAGGAAAGGAAGAAAGGAAATCAGAAAGAAGATGGAAGGAAGAAAAGAAAGGAAGGCAGAGGCGATATATGTGCTCCTTTGCACAATGGCTTCTAAGTTCTCTTCACTATCTTTGCCACTTCTCCTGTCCACTTACATACTTTTTCCTCCAACCACGTGATGAAGTGGGACACTGTGAGGCTGGAAACTCCCAAGTCTGAGTGCCTGCTCTGCGTTTGCCACGTGTGCCACTGGCTAGTTGTAGCTCAGCTGAAAATGGCAGCAATCCTCATGAAGACCATGGTTTCTACAGACAAAGCCAAGGCAGGTTCCCTGGCACAGAGCTGCGTCATTTCTCTGTCTCCATACCTTGAATGAGTCTTACAGCATAAACTTTACTAAGTGGATTTTTAGATGTAAAGACTGATCCTAGGTGACAGGATGCCTTATGAATTGAGCAGTGATGTCAATTTGAATGGCTATAGATACACACACACACACACACACACACACACACACACACACACATAAACACTATGTATAAATAATAGTATATGAAAACTCTCATTATTCTTATACTAAATCCAGTTATATATACATGCTCTGGAGATGACATATACACTATGTAAATCATATATAATAATGTACAATGTATTATTGTTCCTAAGGATAGTAAAGAATATACTGAAGAACGTACTGTTATCTTAATTCGTGAACTGAAAACTGATTAACTGGGTAAATATGAATATAAAACTCAGTTACTAAGTCCTGAAAAAAGAGGGGTGAGGAATATGGGGTGGGAAGAATTAGGGATATCTATCAATCTTTCTCCTCTGTCAGCTTTTTGTGCTGTGGGGAATTTAGTGTTGTTGTGATGCTGAAAGCTATGCCACAGGTATTTCAGATTTCAGCAGGGCCAACCATCGTAGATAGTTTTCAGCTGAGCTTCCAGACTAAGGAAAACTAGAGATAAGGATCTAGCAGCCTACTCCTGAAACTCTATGAAAAACAGAGAAATACTATCAAATATAGTGCCAGAAAATGAGCCATTGAAAGCCATATGAGTATCATAGAAGTACTGTCAAATACAGTGCTGGAAAATGAGCCCTCCCGGCTGAAAGGCATTTAAGAGACAACTGGGGAACACTTGCCTCTTTAAAGTAGAGTCCATCTTAATGATGGGAATGGAGTAAAGCTCCTGATCTCTCCATTTGCTGATGTGGCACAACTCAAAATGAGAAGAAACACGGTGGTTGTAACAATGAGCTCAAACATAAAAAGATCATGTGTGTGGCACAGTGTTGGGTAGTGTTTCATTATGTTGTACATTGGGTCACCATGACTCAGACCCAATTCAACGTTACCTAACAACAACAACAACAACAACAACAACAACAACAACAACAACACATGTCAATCTACCTCCAATTCAATAGTATTTTCTTTTAGGGAAAATTCTGCCTCTTCCCATTGGCTGCCTTCCTAGTTGGTGCCATTTTGCTTGTAGAATGGTTTTGTTGAACCATGAGTCCTAACCCCTGGTTCTCATTCACCAAGTTTTGTGAATGACAATGAATGTACAGGTTAGAGCATGTCTATATGAATATTCTCTTATATATGTTTATGTGTATCCACACACATATGCTTATGTGTGTATATGGAACAACTACATTAGAAATAGTAATTAGAATTGCTATTTTTTAACATATGTTCTGACTTGAGAGCTTTCTTCATCTTAACCCTTTGGAATTATGTGAAGGAAATGGGTCCCCTGGATGGAATTTACAATTCTCTAGTGTGTTCAAACTGTGCACCCTCTTTCTCCTCTTCCTCCCTGTTGAATCAACACTTGAGTTATTGTTAAAGGAAGACTAAGGGAGGATAGGACATCACAGCAGGCATGAACTTGAAAGGGGCTGGGAAAGTGCAAAGGAGTCAAGGCATCATTTAATAATGGGTGAAGTCTAGGGAGCAATTGTAGTCAGCATATTTAAGTTGCAAGTTTTAACCATCTTGGACTCTCAGCCAGGAAGAACCCCTCTGACAGATGAATCAGTCCCTCCCTGCACCTCTGGGTAGAACCACACCTCAGTAATTCCAGACAGATGAGATCCTATATCCATTAGGATGATCTTATAACTGAGGGCTTACTGAAACATTCTCCAGTAGACTCGCATTACAAGTGACTTACACGTGTCCGGCATGATACTGTTGCCATTTACAGCTTCATTAGCACCCTTTAAGCCCTATCACATTTTACACATTTCTTACTGCAATTTGCAACCAATGGGAAAAGCCTAAGCCATAAATGGTTTTTATTATTTGAAGTATTAAAAGGTATAAGCCAGGTACACTATACAGGCAGAAATGAAAGTAGTTGGATCAGTTTCAAACAGAGATGAGCTACATGAAAATGCTCAACTGTTGAACATAGCCCACATTGTTTAAAAATAAGAGAGAAATGAATAAGCTACAGTTTTATTAGTAAGCATTGTTGTTGTTAGGTGCTGTCAAGTCGGTATCCGACTCATAGAGACCCTACATACAACAGGTGAAACACTATTGTCAGTGCTTCTCTGCTGTTCATACAGTTTTCAATGGCTGATTGAATTTTAGGAGTGAGTTGCTGGGTCCTTCTCCCAAGCCTATAGCACCTGGTGTTCCCAGGTGATCTCCCATCCAAGTAGTAACCAGGCCCGACCTTGCTTAGCTTCTGAGATCTGATGGGATCAGATGCCACAGGGCTACAGTTGCAGGCTAGTAAGCATTAGGAGGTCCTAATAAATGTATTTATTTTTTAAATAAAAACATATGAAAATAACATAATTAATTAAATAAAAAAGAGGTCAAGAACTATTTGTGTTAAAAATATTCTAAATAGGAAAATAACATAGGCCAGGTTATCTTTCTATTCTCTATCAAGGTACGTTCATGTGCATGTGTATTTTTATACAACTGTTGCCTTTTCTTTTTCCTCCATTTCCTTGCTAGCACTTGGCCTTACTTATTTGTTTCTTAAGTCAATAGACTTTATTCTTTATGAGTCCTTTTAGATTTATAGAAAAATTTAACAGGTAGTACAGAGTACAGAAATTTATCTTATGCCTACACCATCTTCCTAGCATAAATATTGTTAGTGTCTGGGATTTAAGTATATTAATATGTGATATGCCAATGGTGATATGTAACCTTTACTCCAATTTGAAATTGTTTTCTGGATGATATATGACATTCAGCACTATTTATTTATTTAATTTTACAGTATGGGGGTTAAACCCAGGCCCTTGCTCACACTAGGCAAATGCTCCACCACTGAGCCACCCCACCACTCCTTTTCTATTTATTTTCTATTTTGAGACAGGATCTCCTCAAGTTTTGCAGGCTGCCTCTGACTTCGCACTCATGAGCCTTCTGCCTCTGACTCTCAAGTTGCTGAGATTATAGCTATGTACCACGGTGCCCAAGATTAAGCGTCTTTTCATTTGCTTGTCTGCTGTCTGTGGATCAACTTTGGTGCAGTGTCTGTTCGGAACTTTGGTCCATTTTTTAACTGGATTGTTTGTTTCCTTGTGGAGAACTGTGGTGTATAGGCCTTCAGTGATATGGTGTGAAGGGGTTGAGGGCACAAAGCTGTCTATGGTCTTATAGGAGGTCTGTCTTCCCCCTGCCTGGGCTGTGCACTGTGAGCTCCCACGTGTTTTCCAGCCCCTCCCCTTTATGAGGGAGAAGATGGCTAGAGTGGGCTGAATTTGGGTATTTTCGTTCACCCAGGTCAGGTTGTTGTTGTTAGGTGCCCTAGCCTTGGGTCTGACTCAGAGCAGCCCTCCATACAACAGAACAAAACACTACTGACATTATGCCATACACACGATCTTTGTATGTTTGAGCCTCATGTTGCAACCACTGTGTTTCTTCTCATTTTGAGTCATGTCATATCAGCAGATGGAGGTCCCAGGGGCTTTATTCCATTCCCGTCATTAAGGCCAGGTCTACTTTGAGGAGTTAATTCTTCCCCAGCCATCTGCTGAATGCCTTCCAGTCTGGGGGCAAGGGGAGTCTCATTTTCCAACATTATATCTTCTCTGTTATTCATAGAGTTTTCAATGGCTAATTATTTCAGGTGTGCACTGATGAGTCCTTCTCTCTAGTCTGTCTTACTTTAGAAGCCCAGCTGAAATTTGTCAACCATGGGTGGCCCTATTGGTATCTGAAATACCAGTGGCACAGCTTTATCCTCACAGCAACACACAACCCCGCACAGCAGGACAAGCTGATAGACAGGTGGGGCCAGGTTAGGTAAGCTCTGAAAAAAACCCAGTGGGTTAGCTCTGGTAAAATAATCTTTCCTAAAGCCAGGCCTTTGGGCTGGGATTTAGCTCAATTGGTAGAGTGCTGCTCTGCTGTCTCTGAGGCCCTGGGTTCAATTCCCAGCACCGCAAACATGGGAGAATGAAGTGGCAATCTACTCCCGAGGCAATCCCGAAAAACTCCGCCATTGAAAGCCCTATAAGCGTCCCTATGAGTCAGACACGACAGCACCTAACAACAACAACAAGGACAGGCCTTATTAAGAAAAATACCATGTTTTGAGCGTCTGTGTCTTTGCTGACTTATGATGATTTGACAGAATTTTTTGACTGCACAACGGTGTGAAAGTGATACACATTCAGCAGAAACCATACTTCGAATTTTGAATTTGAATCTTTTCCCAGGCTGCTCTTATACTGATGACACATTTATAGTTTAACTATAAATTTTCCTTCACAGACTCTGGTGCTGAACATTTGCTCCCCAGCTAGCGGCACTGTTGGAGCTTGGAAGGTGGGGTCTTGCTGGAGGAAGTGGGTCACTGGGAGCAGGCCGTAGAAGGTCATCCCTGGTCCCCTGTCTTTTCCTTGCTCTCTACTTTCATACTCAATGAGGTGAGGAAGCTCTTCTGCCATGTTCTGCCCAAGTGCACGGTGTCAAGGGACTGTGGACTAAACCTTATGAAACTGCGAGCCAAAATAAATCTTTCCTCCATCATAAGTTTCTATCAGGTATGTTGTCATAGCTGTCAGAAGTAACTAACACAGATTCTCTCTTCCAGTGCTGGGAAGCAGAAGGGAGCCAGTGCTCCCAGTCAACTGTGCAACTAATACGCTACAGTGAACTATGCTGCTAAGCTATGCACACTGGTATGTCAGGTGCATGGAATCAATTTTTGACTTACGATATTTTCCATTTGTGATGGGTTTATCAAGATGTAGCCCCATCCTAAGTCTTGGAGCATCTGTAATTCCATAGGGTTTGTTTTCCCAATCCCTGCAGGAAACATGAGGGGATTTTTCTTAAATCTTCCAGTACAGTTGCTGGAGGTAACATTCATAAAAGAGAGGGCCCCCTTAATGCTGCCCGCCTTGCTCATGTTTTTAACTCCCAGACATACCTACACTGAGCTTTCAGCAACCTGTCAATTATAATTTGGGTTTTATTATGCCAGAATTGGTTCTCACAAATGCTTCTGTTCCTGGGTTTCTGCTTGGGTAAGTCAAGGCTCTGTGTCTTCTGTCTCCCCAACACGGAAGGCAGCAGTTTGTTCTATGACCTAACTTTTATGAAATATCTAAAATAAGTTTTTGACTTCCAGTATGTTCAACTTTTTTTCTTTTTATGAGGATGGGTGTGATATTTCCATGCTAAGCACAAGATAGGGTGGAAACTGGAAGTCTCTGAAATATTTTTAATGCTTGCAATAGACAGCTTGGTCTTCCACTGGTCTTATTAATGGCCTCTGACTCATTCTTGCTGTTTCTATTTTCTCATAAAAATATTAAATTATTATTAAATTAAATTATTATTATGTCCCATAAATTAAATTTCTCTTTTAAATTTAAATTTCTTTTGTTAGGTGATGTATAAAATTATACATATTTATAAGGTACTATGTGATATTTTGGTACTTGTATACATTGTGTAATTTTCAAATCAAGTTACAGATATATATTTATCTCATCAAAATTTTTCATTTCTGTATGGTAAAAGCATTCAACCTCCTTTCTTCTAGCTTTTAAAAATATATAGTACATTATTATCTATAGTCATAAAGAAGATCTTATTGCCATTGGCATACATTTTGTCAATCAATATCTTTGAAATGTTTTCATAATATCAGATCCTCAGAGTAGCTCAAGATAACATATTTTCTGAGAGTATTTTGTTATTTTCAGATTTTCATTAAATATATTGTGTTACAAATCCATTCAAGGATGCAGACATTCTCAAACTACACATTGAGTCTAAAACTACTAATAAAAGTAAATTAATGGATTTGTAAGTTTATAGTAAAATTGCAATCATTATGTAGTAAAAATGAGTGTAATATGTATTAATTTCTTGATCAGTTACCACTTCTTTATTCCTATAGCTGATCACTTAGATTGTTGTGGCTGCTCGTCAAATTATATGTAAAAACACCCTTTTATTTAGACCAATGAAACTGCTGGTGAACTATGTAAATGGTGTAATTGCCTATCTCATTTGCTTCTTGTAAATGATTTTGAAATTTCAGCAATCATATTTTGCTCTAATTGCAGTTTGTATGTCAGCACTTCCTCTTCAAATATCATGTTTTTCTCCACTGAAATGTCATAGCTCTACCCTCATCCACTCACCTCCGCAGTGAGGATAATAAACATGACATAGAGCTCAAGCTTCTTCCCTCCCCTGATTTGTCCCTTTGTAATGAAAAAGAAGTATCTAGAACTTGACAAAAATGTAAGTGAGAAAGAAGTTACCAATTAATTGATATAATTAGTACAGCAAAAAATAGCAATTTTTCTGTTTCTTACCCCCTACTTATGTCACTAACAATCTAAGTTTAAACATTTGGAGTGATAAAAAAACACCTTTTCTTAATGCAAATGACTAATATAGCACTTTCTAGAATGCTTGTAAAATGTTGTGTGTATGTTCGTATAAAACAATCACCACCATTTCCAAAAGTTTATATGTATAAGTTGAGAACTTAAGACATTACAGCAGTACTTCAAATGAATTTCCAAGTTGGTACAATTTTTAAAAAATATAGTTTGGAAACTGATGACACCATCTTCAAAAGTCTACTTTCTAATTAGTTGTCATGTGGAATAAATTAGTCAGGAGCTGAATATGTGGAAAAACTGAAATTGCAGATATAGGTACATGATATAGTAAGAGGAAAAATCCTGGTATCCCATGTAGAAGTCATTGAAAATTAGTGGGAATGCCTTAAGTTAAAAACAAAAACAAACAAACAAACATATATTCTAGAGTTAATAAGGACATACACTGTTACAGTTTATAAAAGTAGCAAACATTCATGATTTTACTAATGGTAAAAATGAGGCTCTGTGTGTGTGTGTGTGTGTGTGTGTGTGTGTGTGTATCAGATCAATAGCTATGAAACAGAAGTGAAAAAAAAACCTTAAGGATGTTAGAGATGTAGACTGTGTCATAAAATTTTGCTATGGCAGGAAATAGCATAACAACCCTACTGATTGCTGAATATAACTGTAGCACACAGATCACTTTGGCCTGTAGGAGTTCAAAGGGCTTACTTTAAATGGAAACTTCATTCTTGGAGTGAACAAATAAGTCTTTATATTAAAAGAGACTCAATCAAGGGCATTTGGCACTGCGAACCTGAAGTCATTTGATTCAGCATTGACAAAGTTGCAAGCCCGATCCCCCCAGGGGCTATGCTTTGGATTTTTAGAAAAGCAAACAAAATTATTCTGTCTACCTTGCTGATAGCACTTTTTGTTGGCCTGACCCAGACACATACCACACACCCAACCGTCTATAAAGCCGAGTCAAAGTCTCCTCTGTTCCTCTAGTATCATTCCTCTTACATGGCTCCACCTTTGCTATGCACATATCTGAAATGGTGCTGACCTGATCACATTTTCTATTCTTTGATAGTGATAGACTAAGAGTAAATGCTTACTTAATGCTCATCATCTGCCAGTCTCCTAAGTGCTTTGTAGATACTGATTTTTTGGGACAAGGACCTGGCGGCCAACTCCTCAAACAATCAACCATTAAAAACCTTGTGTACAGCAGAGAAGAACAGTCATAGTGCTGGGCATGGAACAGTGTCAGGGAGTGTTTCATTCTGTTGTACACAGGGTCACTGCGAGTCAGGCCCGACTCTACAGCACCTAACAACAACAACATCAAGTAAGTACTCTTATTCTCACCCTTTTACAGATGAGCAACAATCTGAGCCATCTGAGCCAAGTTGTTATATTACTCCATTATTCAGAGGTAGGTACTGTTGTTGTTGTTGTTGTTGTTAGGTGCCGTCGAGTCGGTATCCGACTCATAGCGACCCTACATACAACAGGTGAAAACACTATTGTCAGTGCTTCTCTGCTGTTCATAGGATTTTCAATGGCAGATTGATTATTGGGAGCAGGTTGCCAGGTCCTTCTCCCAAGCCTGCATTATCTGGTGTTCCCAGGCCGTCTCCCATCCAAGTACTAATCAGGCCCGACCCTGCTTAGCTTCCGAGATCTGACAGGATCGGATGCCACTATTAGTTTCTCTATTATGCAGATGAATGTACTGTAGCACAGAGAAGTTAAGTAAGTTTCTCAAAAGCTGCAAAAGCTGATAAGCGATAGAAATATGGTTTGAACCTAGGCATTGTCTACTGACTGCCAATTCTAATGACTGCACTTACAAAGACTCAATCTCTCTATTATTGTTGTTGTTAGATGCTGTTGAATCAGTGTTTGACTCATAACAACCCTGTATACAACAGATGAAACAGTATTGTCAGTGGTTCTCTGCTATTATAGGTTTTCAATGGATGATTATTTTTCTTGGAGTAGGCTGCCAGGTCCTTCTCTCAACTCTACAGCACCTGGCATTCCCAGGCGGTCTACCATCACACTAACCAGGACTGACCCTGCTTAGCTTCCAAGATCTGATGGGATCGATGCCACAGTGGTACAGCCTCAGGACCCTGATGTTGTTGGTTCATGATGTCTGTGAATTTGAAATTCAGCTTCTCTAAAGGACCTGATTTGGCTCTTGCTGTCCTTTTCCTCCTTGAAATCCATTAAAAGCCATTGTCTTGAAAAATACCAGTCTGTCTTTTCACTGACACAGTCGGTTGTCAGGATATATGAATGTGTGCATGTGTATTGACACAGGTATGTGTGTGAACATGTTTTCCCAAGGTGCCTACAGGTGTGTGAGGCTTACAAGGGGGAAGAAGGAACAGGGGGTCTTGAAAAGCTACCTTTGATGAATATCCAGACGTCTAATAAACAGCAGAGTAAGAGTGCCAAAGTGTCTCTACTCTTCCTCAGCCTATGCTCAGACACAACAAGAACATAAACATTGTCTTGATCATGCTGACCTCTCAAAGCAATACAGGTTCCAATTTCATATTGCACAGACTCACTGGTGTGTCTGCAGTGGAGGATTAAGAGTAACATCTGGGAGAAAGTTCTATTACAGTGAGCTATAGTTTGAATGTCTATGTCCCCTTCAGAATTCATGTGGAAACTTGTTACCACTTATTAAAAGGTAAGTCATTTAGGAGGTGATTAAATTATGAATGAGATTAATAACCTTTAAGAAGATGCATAAGGAAGCTGTCCATTTTTTTTGCCCTTCTAGCCCTTCTTCAGGGGAGGATCTGGAACTTGTACCTTCCTGGGAACTCAGCAAAAAGGTGCCACCTTGGGAAACACACAAGGCCCTCACCAGAAACCAGGCCTGCCACCACCTTGATGGTGGATGTCTAGCCTCCAGGGTTTGAAAAATAAATTTCTGTTCTTTATAAATTATCTGTTTCAGGTATTTGTTATAGAAGTAGGAATAGGCTAAGTTATAGTGGCAAAATTATTTATGATTCTATGAACAACTAAATAAAAGTGTGCAAATAAAGAATTTAGGTGCTATTATCCCACTTCAGAATTTGCATTGTTTTATATGGCTTTAATATTCAGTTTTATTTGCAATCCATCACCCAGTCAGAAATCTACAAATTCAAATCTAAGTTAACACAATAGGAAAAAAGGAAAAAAAAACAAGAAAAATTTTTATCCACAAGCTGTAGCATATTATGTCTGTCCAACTTATTTCCTTCCTTATGCTTAGGTGAAAATAAAGGAAACCAGACAATGATGTTTTAGACAATGTAAAAAAAATGAAAATGGGGTGGTTTCCTAGCATGTATAAATTTTAAAAGTATTTTCAAGGAGATTCAGAGCTGGAATATATGCAGAGAAATAGACTTAGCACTGGGATAAGATAATTAACCTTTTAGTCAAGGTATTTTGAGTACCTAATATCTTCAAAGCCCTAGTCTAAGTGAATTGTGTTTCATAACTAATGTAGTCTTTGTAAACTGTTGATGAAATAGATTTGCTTATCTTCATGTTAAAGGAGAGGCAAAGTGTTCAGAATCATACTGTGATGAGGTAGAAAAGGCTGGACTTAAATCTAAGCAGCACAGCTGAGAGTCTTTGCTCTACATACCCTCCCCAACAACCTTACTCATTTCTTTTTAGAACCAGCCTCTGTCCCGCACAGTTCTTCTCTCTTCTCTACCATCCTAACAGTCAGTGTTTCTGCTAAATTCTCCAGTAAGTCTACTGGTGATTCATATGGCTAAGATATACCAGGCTAAGTCTAAAGCCACATTCTCCAATCAAGATCATGACTGCCATTGTATTTCTCACATCTCAGTTGCTTCCAAACATGGGAGAAAAAGAAAGGGTCCTAAAATTTTGTTCACTCTCTCCATAGTTCTCTCGTCCTTGACCAGGTGCATTCTTTTGCCCCTGGCATTCCTAGCTCTAGAGCCATAGAATCGAACATGTGCGTGTGGGGTTAGAGGGAACACACAAATTTCACTTGACTAGTTGTCTTTTGGCCATGTAGGAGTCCTGAGTGACTCAGCTTAGCTCAACAAAGATTTCCACTGGACTGTTGGACTCATACCTAATGGTAGTCAGGGATCATTTCCTGGATTTGTGATTTCCTCGGGGACTTTAAGTGAAGGCCAAGATAGGAGAGCCCAGTCATCTCTCACGTCTGGGGAAAAGGCATACAGGGACAAGGCCACACATCTGATCTTTAGCAGCAGCTCTGGATTTAAGTCCTGGTTTTATCACACTCAGTGTTTGGGTTTATGGGGATACCTTCTGTTTCTTTGAAGGTTCCTATCTGTACAGCATAAACACATTGATGGGAGCAAAGAGAAACCAGAATACTTGTTTTATTTATGGTAAGGGTTTAATGAAGGATCAGACTGACTTATGCCTCAGGGAGAAGCTGGCAATTATCCTGCCTTCACCAGGCTGGAAGATAGACAGCTCCTTTTTCTCTCCTCTCAGCTGAGCCAAAGCAACCTCCTTGCAAGGCCTTGGGCAAAGAAGTCAGAGCACCGAGTGAGAACTAAGGAGCTGGCCAGGTCCAGACTTCGCCTAATGGTTTCAGCAGAGGAAGATTGGAAGTGGCAGGTGAGTGTCACCAACCTGCACCAAAGTTCCCAGAGGTAATTCCACAGAAATCCACTCAGTCTCTCCCTGCTTCCTTCAGATGTCCCTTCAGATTTTCTTTGCTCTGGATGGAAACACAGGTACCTGCATTTTATGTTCACTCTTAGGTGATGAAAGATCCAATGGTCCCTTGCAGTGGCAGATGAAAGCTCAGTTTCATGATTACCATTGTTCAATGTCATGTGTGTGTTTATCCTCCAATCTTTATTTAGAGGAAAGACGTTCACTTCATCTAGCCTTTTCAGAGAGCTAAGCACTTTCACTTTTTAATCCTTACTTCCTCACCACCTTGTAGCTGTAGTTTCAGAGGACTCTGTTCAAGGATTAACACTGGGAAGGAGTGGAGAGAGTCAGAGGAGAGGTGAGCAAGATTCTCACCCAGCCAGGCATGTGAACCTGGCTTCATGCTCTGTGGGTTTGGAAGGTTTTCAAACCCACCTCCTGTCATGGGTGCTTTCCTGAGTTTCTCAACATTCCTATTGGAGTACTCAATTATACTTTCCACGGTACAGACAAATGCATCTTTCTCTAGTCATCTGTATGGCCAACTGCCTGATCCCTGGTGATCCTTTTGTACTAATTCTCCTTGATGGTCTTACCGTCCTTATAGGTGGTCCTTTTAAGGAGTGTTTTAGGTGGCTCTGTTTCTGCATGGTCTAATTTTGAACAAGAGAAAAACATATTGTAGAGTTGTAGCTAATTCCAACATAGCAGGTTGCTCTATTTTTGTCCTGCTGTTTACAACTGAGATCTACAGATTCTTTCCTGTAGAGTCTTTAAGCACTTGTCAGGGACATGTCTACAGTATCATCCTCTCCATTTCCCAAACTCCTAGATTTCTTCTCAAGCTCTGTGAGTGGCTCTATTGAAGCTGATGTCTTGTTATGAGAGGCAAAGGGTTGAGAAGGAGGGTGGATTCATGGTGCTTTACCAGCTGCTTTTAATTTCTTTGGGAAGGAAAAACAAATCTCTTTGATCATGACTTTGGCCATCTTATACACATGTGCTCCCTGTCTTTCAGTGGGATTACATACATAGGCTGCAACCCTAACATACCTTGAAATAACATAAGTTGAAAATTCATTTAAAATATTAACCTACTGAATATCAAAGCTTAGCAACACAGTACTTTGTCAATTATGAGTTGTTTTTCCCCATGATTAGGTGATTGATTGGGAAGTGTGGCTCTCTGCCACTGCTCAACATCCTGAGAGCACTATCACATTGCATTTGGCTAGCCTGGGAAAAGATCCAAATTCAGAATTCAAACTGTTTGTTCTACAGAATGCTCAATACTTTACACTATCATAAAGTCAAAAGATCATAATTTAAACTATGATAATTGAGAGATTGTTAGTATTTGATAGGAGAGTTGGACATTTAATATTCTCACTACTTCTCAGGCACCCACCTTGAATTACTTGTAAGGATGTCTGTCTTATCACTTCCTTGGTTGCCTAGGTGAAAACCTTCCATATAACAACTAGTTTCATGAGCTCATTGTATTTCAGGGCAGAAAAATAAGAGAAAAGGTAAAAAATAAGGCATTGATTTTCTTTAGAAGCATCCATGAACAATGTAGACAAATATGATTCCCCTTTCCTTATCTCAAATGGGGGAGAGAGAAAAGATAAGAGAAAATGGGAGCTTCCTCATCATTTCTGAGCTGAGACTCTCTCTGAGGTAGGAAAATGTAGAAAGAAAAGGGCACTAAACTCATGACTTCTACCCAGCAGCCATTTCTCCTATTTCTTACCTGAACCTGATTCTGATGGGAGAAGCAATAAGCAAATGTACAACAAACACCCCACACCCCGCATTTCTTAGACTTAGGTGCATGTAGGGGTAGTCCATAAAATCCAAGTGATACTTGTTGACTGGGGATCCCTGGGAAGATCCTTGAGGGAAAAGCTAACTTAGCCATTGATACTTCAATCTCCCTCCTTCCAGAATGGAGTATCAGCTTCTCACTGTACTTAGAATAGCTAGCTTGATTTAACAACTTTAAGAATTATGGAGACCTCCATTTGATGTTCTTGAGTTGTAACATCTGCTTCCAGACTTCTTGGAACAAGAAAAACTGTAAACCCTCATTTAGTATTTTTAGATTTTTGTTACAGCCAAATTTTATTATTCTTAAATTTTGTCATAGCTATGGGACTTTGGCATTGGAGGCCCTGGGTTCAAGCACTTGTTGTTGTTGTTGTTAGGTGCCGTCGAATCGGTATCCGACTCATAGCGACCCTCATAGGGTTTTCAATGGCTGACTGTTTTCAGGATTGCCTTGGGTGTGGGTTGCCAGGTCCTGCTCCCATTTTTGCGGTGCTAGGAATTGAACTCGGGACCTCAGAGACTGCAGCGCAGTGCTCTACCAACTGAGCTAAATCCCAGCCCCATAGCTCAGTTGGTAGAGTGCTGTCCTGCAGTCTCTGAGGACCTGAGTTCAATTCCCAGCATCACAAAAATGAGAGAAGGGCCTGGCAATCCACTCCCAAGGCAATTCCGAAACAGTCAGCCATTGAAAACCCTATGAGGGTCGCTATGAGTTGGATACCGACTCGACGGCACCTAACAACCAACAACCAACATGGGACTTTGGGCCGGTTTCATAATCTCTTTACTCCTCAATTTTCTTATTTGTAAAGGGAGATCTTACCAGTGGCATCTCAGAAATATTTCAGAGATTAAAAAGATATCATACATATAGAGTATTTAGCATAGTTCTTTGTGACTGTGGTGAATAAACATAAGATCATGTTTATCTCCATATAAATATGAATATTCCTTAAATCCAATCTAAGCTCTAAATCATGAAAATATAAGCTATAGCAGAGGAAAGTGTAGTGTCTAAAGACATCAAGGCAACTACTTGAGGGTTTTTCTGATTAACTCTGATTTCTAAAATTTAGGAAAAATGAAGGTGAATCTAGGTAATAAACTTCAAAGTCAGCCTAACTTATTTTGCATAATTCTGCGTAGCAAAAGTAGGTTATTTGGATGAAAGTAGTACATATCTTAAATTTTTAAAAATATAGACGTTATTTGAATTCATGCTAATTCATTTCTATATAGACATTTGTAATTGCATATGTGATGTTTAAAAATTTTATGTATAATTGAAATTCTCATCTTTCAATAAATGTAAACAGCCACGGATGGTAGCTGCCTTGGTTGTAGCCACACAGATTAAAATACAGGCATGTGCACTCATATATGTCCATGACTGTTTACCTATGAATACTTAGATCAAAATGAAATTAGTTGTCTGTTAAAACTTAACAAGAGGCACTTCTGAAATAGGAATTTGAAACCAAGAGGAGACAATGGATTCCCATTAGTCCTCTGTGGTCACCAATCAACACCTTAAGCAAGCATTGGCTTTCTTCTGTGCTGGGCTTTAGCTCAGTTGGCAGAGGGCTTGCTCTGTGTGTTGTGCTCTGAGGTGCTGGGTTCCATCCTCAACACACCCAAAATGGGAGAAGGGCCTGGCAGCCTAATCCCCAAACAATCAGCCATTTAAAAACCCTATGAAAACAGAGAAACACTAACATAGTGCTGTCTGGATAGCATCTAACAACAACAAGGTTTTCTTTCCAGATTCGACTTTTTCAACTTTCTTTCAATCTTTATCTGGTTTTAGACTCCTCTAGGAGTTCTACCATGGAAATATCATGTCTAGGATTTTACGTTTTATATCATCTTGTCGTCAAAGGCTTTTTAAGGCTTGATTCTGCAGAGCTCCCTTTTAATAAGTACTGTCTTTAACATTGACCTGTCACCTCACTAGGTAACTGTGGTCCATCTCTGGAAAAGGTTATAGGGGGAAAGGTTATGCATCATGGTCAAGAACCCTTAAAACCACCATAATGTCTTTGCTTTTCCATTTTTAGGTCTACAAAGTTATGTGGATTATTTTGTATAACACAAGCAAATAAAAATATTGTAACTTAGTTACCAAATCTTTCATCAATGTTACTCTTAAGATTTTTTTTTTGATAATGGAAATTTGAACTTTCCATTGGTACCTAAGATACCACACAAAGAATCATGGTATTCGATGCTAGAGAACTCCAAGTAGGTTTATAAAGACCCTTGCAGGGCCTGATTCATGGATGTGCAACCTGTGTAGTCATACAGGGCCCTGCACTGGCCTTGGTTTCAAGTTCTCTTCTCATCATCCTGAAATTACCCATAATTTTTGAATGAGAGGATCATCATTTTCATTCGGCACTTGGCTCTGAAAATTATGTAGCTGGTTCTGAGCTCAATCTTTGAGTACTTCTATTCAATTTTAACCATAATTCCTGGTATGATAAGCAGATTTTCCAGAATCTAAGTCTTGTGGTGGTAGTTTTTCAATGCACTTTCTTTTTGGCATTTCAGGATTACAATATTGCACTAGAAAATATGTCCCTAGGGGTTTAGATTTATATTAGTATTTTATAACTTATTTAATCTTTTAGAGTAAAAACTGAAGATTATGCATTTTTATCTACCTTTGGTTCCTACATGGAAATAATTATTTTATTTTACAGAAAGACTCTTAGTTTATATAAACAGTACACCTAAGAGTCTTGATTAATTGCAATTCCAATTTAACATATAGTAATATAACCAATATTTCAAAGACAAAGAAAAATGGAAGTTTTTTTACATGAAATTTAATTAAATTTTGTTCTATCCCACTAGATTCTAAGTATGTTATATAAACTGACATAGAATTTGGCCCTTAAGTGAGAAATAATATTTGAGAAGTAAAAAATGGCTGAAATGCTAAAAATAGTAGCCTCTTTTTTATGGACAAAGAGCTAACGTATGATTGCTTGATAGCAAGATAAATCTCAAGGTTCTATTTCCTCTTTACTGGTTCCTGAGTAAGATAGATTTGTTCTTTGGAAAATGTACCACATAAATCAATAGCACTAATATTGTGCAATTCCACAGTGGCTTTGATGCTCCAATACTCTAAAAAATTCTAGGCATTGATACAATTTAGTTTCTATAGAGACACATCTTTTAGAAAAAAGCTTCAATGAATAGTGGTTAATGTGAAAGGCCTGCTGAAGTTTTGTCAGTTATTTAAAGGACTACATATTTTCACAGATCTCTTTCACTGAGACTCATCCCAAGCCAAGTGAAAGAAGTAAGCTGGGAGTAGAGTCTTATAAGTAGGTACTATATGGTACTTTTAAGAGATAACACTTTTTGAAAATTCCAAGTGTTTTGTTTGCTTTTTGTTTATTTACCTGTAAAACATTTTCAGCATCTGCTTTTGAGCTCCTTCTATTTTCTATTCTCTATCAATCATATGGGCTGGGATTTAGCTCAATTGGTAGAGGGCTGCTCTGTACTCTCTGAGGTCCCGGGTTCGATTCCCAGCACTGCAAAAATGGGAAAAGGATGTGGCAATCCACTCCCGAGGCAATCCCGAAGCAATCAGCCATTGAAAACTCTATGAGAATTGCTATGAATCAGATCTGACTCAATGACACTTAACAACAACATCAATTGTATATTTCTTTCATGTATGACAAGTTTTCATTTTTTGTTGTTTTTATTTCTCTTTCTCTCTCTTTTACTTCCAGTGAGCCTCACCCTTTTGGCAAGTTCTTCTCCTGACAACTTTCTAAGATTTAATAATTTCTCTCTCCCAGAAGGGAGGCAAAAGACAGATGTTTTTCATCCTTAAGATCATAACTCATTTTATTTTCTGTTCGTTGTTTTTGTTAGGTGCCGTTGAGTCGGTGACTGACTCATAGCAACCCTAGATACAACAGAAGATACAGTATTGTTAGTGCTTCTCTGGTATTCATAGTGTTTTCAATGCCTGATTGCTTTTTGGGAGTGGGTTACTGGGGCCTAGCTTGATATTATCAATCATAACACCTCTTACATTAAGCAAAAGTTATCACATTCTCTGTGATCTCTAATTGATTTTTCTGATGTTCTTTATCCTTACAAAAGTTCATTAATCTTTTTTTGAGACATAAATCCCTTTGATAATCTGATAAGAGATACGCCTTCTTTCTGACTTAAAAACACCATGTGCAATTTCAGGAGCTCTGCAGGTCCCTGGGGCTCATTCATGACCAAATATTACAAATACTTCCTCTGATCTATCAGTTTCTATGTCAAACAAATTGCATTGTGCATTGGGTTTCTATTTTTTTCATTTGGTGTCACCAGCTTTTTTGGTCCACTTTGCCAGTTTTGTAATTAGACCCCTCTACAAGTGTATCACTTTCATTTTCAACTTGCATTTCTGATACTCCCACCCAGAAGTCTTGTTCTATTGACTTTTTATAAGAAACATAAGCCAAATATACTATTGTTCAGCTAAAATAGAGTGAGTGCTTTTTATATGTTATGCATCATGGAGTTTGCAAAACTAACTTTGATAAGACTTTGGCTCTAATAATTACATTAGTGTTCATGGATAATATTGTTAATGACTAATATTAATTGGATATATTTCATTTGCCAAGAAGTATGCTAAGTTCGTTATTGTCATCCTTTTTTCTTCTTTCTTCATTGAATTTTACCTCTTCCTTTTTTTTCTCCTCCTTCATCTTCTTCTACATTATTATTATTATGATTATTATTATTATTCTTGCTATTATTGCAGTATTTGGGAGTTGAACCTAGGGCCTTGCACATACTTTTGCAAGTGCTCTACCACCTGGCTGCATCCCCAGCTTATTTTTTTATTTTTTATTTTGAGTCAGTGTCTTACTAAGTTATGCAGGCTGGTTGGGCCTTGAACTCAAGATCCTCCTGCCTCCCTTTCCTCAGTTGTTGGGATTACAGGCTTGCATCACTGGCCACCTAGTGGGCTTGTCAATTTTTTTTTTCAACAGGTAAGATAACCTAAATTGAAAGTGGTTCAATAACTTTCCCAAGGTCACAGCTAGGAAATTAACAGAGCTTGGCTTCAAATCCTGCTTTCTCTGCCTTCAAAGCAAGCACTTTTTGTTTATTTACTTGTTTGCTTTTTTGAGGCAAGATCACCCTGTGTAGCCCAGGCTGTCCTTGAACTAAAGATCATTCTGCCTTAGCCTTCTTAGCATTGGGATTACAGATGAATGTCATCACTCTCAGAACAAGCACTTTTAATATATTCACTCATCTTAGCCTCTATCTCTCGTTAGCATAGTAGTGGAGAATATTGTTGGATATGTGGATTTACCTGTCCAAAGAGAATTGGTTCCATTGACATAGATCTTCAATTAATATACATATGAAAAGAGAAAATTTATAACATGCATAAATTCTTTGGGAACCAGAAACAGCCGTGAATTTCTTGGAATTTTCCTCATGGAAGAGGTGACATTTGAAACATGCCATGAATGATACTTGAGACTAAATAGGATGCAGTATGGGAAAAGATATTCTAGAAGTGTATGCATAGGGCATGATTGACAATTCAATTTGGGTAGGGTAGAAAGTATGGAAAGAAGAATTAGGGGAAAAAAGATGTTGGAAAAAATTATAGTCCTGGTATGAGAGAATTTTACATTCCAGGAATAAGGCTCTGAGCAAATTATAACCAGCAGCAAATGCTGGAGGACTTGAAACACAAAAGCAGAACAGTGATTTTAGGTTAGGACTATGGCTGGCTGATAGCAGGAAGACTTGCAATGGATGGATACAAGATATGCTCTCATTCTTTTGACTGTATTTATTAGATTAAGACATCCATCATGACCTTTTGCTTGGAGAAAGGCTCCACTAGTAGGAAAACTATATAACAAATATGAGGTATGACTGAAGCCTGAAATGACTCAGACAGCTCAGAGATGACTACCTTTTTGTCTTATCAGAGATGACACATTCACCCTTTCTGCCCTTGTTTTCTTTTCAAGGCTATTTGTGTAAGTTGTTCACTATTGAATTTTTGATATGTTTTTTCTTCTACTCATATTAACACTTACTGCTTTCCTCTTCTTATTGTAGCTCTAGGTTTGGGACTATTGATACCCATCTTCTCTGGATGCCGATAATATACTTATTCATTCATTACTCTCTTTGGGACCTGCCGGCCACTGCCTGAGATGAGCCCGCCTTTCACCATATTGTTTTAGCACATATTTCATTTCTCCTCTGTGGGTTATGGATGTCTTTATGACCTGATAAACAGCACTGGCATCTTGGCCTTCTCCTGACTCTTCATGTGTAAGAGCTGGACCCTTGGGACTCTCTATGTGGGCAGGTGCAGGAGTTTGTGCCTACCAACAACAGTGTTAGGATAAAATAGTACCTGTCCTGGTCAGGAATGGAAGCAGTTGAAAAATACCAAAGCAGAATTCTGTCAGAATTCAGGCAGGTCCGGATCAGGGAGTAAACAGGATCTATAGGATAAGGAGTGTCTGTATAGGAGTAATGAGAAAGAAAAAAAACTACAGTAATAAAAAAGATAACAACAATAATAACACAACAGGAGTGACTAGCTCCTGAATGTACTTTGTACAGAGCTTCTTTTCTATCCATGGTTAAGAGTTGGTTAACATTAACTGTGTTGGGATTATAGCCTCATTCTTTTTGCTGTATGTTCCCATCGGTTCCCTCTTTTGTTGCATTTGAGCACACTGTTCTGTTCACAACTTGGATAAAACACCACACTTGCATTGCTCAATGATCTTGGGGAAGATGGTGAAAGTTCACAGGGTATGTGTCCACCATAGGCTCAAATCTAGATTTTCTTCATTCAACTGCACCCTAGGTATCACTGTGCATCCTAACAATTACTCTCCTAATCAAACCTGATTTTCATAAAAAGCTTTATTTCATTGTCATGATCAATTATTCCTTATTACTTTTTCTTTCTCTTTCAAATTGTTTTTTGGCCTGCATAGTGTAACATTTGGACAAGTGCCTGGAAATCTCTCTCTTTCATGTAATGAGAATTCATGAAAGGGTTTTAAAGAGTGGGCTGCCATGAAATTGTAGTGTTGTAAGTGAACACAGAACTCTGTAAGATGTTTTGTGTCTTATTTGTTCACTCTGGTTCAGTATCTTAATTCCCATGTCAGGGAGAAGCAAAAAGGCAAACATAACCAGGTCATAGCTTAAAATCCATGACTCAAGAAACAGGGATTCAATGGAAGCCATGATCTTTTCTGAGACTAAAATGATCAGAAATGTTCAGAAACTGGGTGATGCATCTATTTTTCTATTATAAGAATCAATGGGAACCGGGCACAGTGGCACATGCCTGTAATCCCAGTGGCTCAGGAGGCAGAGGCAGGAGGATCGTAAGTTTGAGACCAGAGGCAGTCTATGTAACTTAGCGAGACCCTGTCTCAAAAAAGTAAAAAAATGTGCTGAGGGTGTCGCTGAGAGGTCTAGTACTTGCAGAGCATGCGAGTGCGAGGCCCTCGGGTTCAATCCCCGGTACCACAAAAAAAAAAAAAAAAAAAAAAAAAAAAAAAAAAAAAAAAAAAAAAAAAAAAAAAAAAAAAAAAAGAAAGAAAAGAAAAAAAAAGAATTAATGGGCTTGTCACATGCATCAAAGAAGGAATAAATTGCTTGGATTTCAATAACCAATGTCACTCCAAGAAGATGTAGATAAGTTCACCTTTTGACATGTTCTCTCCTGTCTACCTTTCCCAGATACAGCAATCAATATTTCAGCAGCTTGAGTAGAACATTAATGAAATATTTGGGGCCTACATGAATGAAGTATTGAGAGCAATACCTCTGCAAGGACAACGGGCAATCTCTGACATCTTTCATGTCTAAACAAAAGCTGCAGCCCAAATTCCAAATAATTAAACCACTTACCAATAGTTTCTTATTCTCTACTTCCAAGTTTTACTGACTAGCATTGTTGTTAGTTGCTGTGGAGTCAGGTCTGACTCATAGCCACCCTATGTACAACAGAACAAGACATTCCTCATTCTGTGGCAGGCACATAATCTTTTTTATGTTTAAGCCCATTGTTGCAGACACAGTGTCAATCCATATAGTTGAGGGTCTTCCTTTTGTGCATTGACCTGCTACTCTTCCAAACATGATGTCCTCCAGGGATTTGTCCCTCCTGAAAACAGGTCCAAAATATGTAAGATGCAGTCTAACCATCCTTGTTTCCAAGGAGTACAAATAGGACAGATTGTTGATTCTTTTTGATAGCCCGTGATATATTCAATATACTGACTAGCCTATGACTATGTATTCTTTCCTTTTCCAACCTCTCCTAAGTGCATAATTTTCTCAGCCATAAGAATAGGGTAATGGACCTGAATGAATTCCATTTTTATTGTAAGTTAGATAAAGGTGGCCCAATAAAATGCTCCTAACCCCTTCTTTTGGGGATCTGCCACTCTGCAGTCTCTGCATTCCCAAGTTCGATTCCCAGCACCGCAAAAATGGGAGAAAGAAGTGGCAATCCACTTTCAAGGCAATCCCAAAACAATCTTCCATTGAAAACCCTATGGGGGTTGCTATGAGTTGGACATGACTTGACGGCACTTAACAACAACAATAACCCCTTCTTTTATTTTGAGCACACATGATTTAAGGGCTGTTATTTTCTGTTATTTTAGATAATGTGGTTATATAAAACTCTGAGTTTTGAACTTTCCCTTTATTGAATATATCTGATGGACTCTACCAAGGATAATTTAATATTTTACTTGTTTGAAGTGTTTGATATTTTTCCATATGTTACCACTAGCAAGTGTCAATGCAAGTCTTCTATGAAGAAACGCTCATGGCTGTCAAGGTGGAGTTCGTACATTGTTTCCTCTCCGCATATCCCTTCCCATCCTGCTTTAAGCTAGGGGAAGGAGTTGGAAGTCTGTGCATCACTGGGTTTAATTTATGTCAGTCCACCTAGAAGGCTGAAAGTTTTCCTCAAGGAAGTTTTCATTCAGTTGACATCCTGAAGGGTTAAGAAAACACAGACCCATAGCATTACAGAGTTGTTGTGGACGTTGCCAAGGAAACTGTAGAAGGAATGTTCAAGTGTCTTGTTTCTCCCCAAATCTACAGGAGTGTAGCTTGTTTAAGGTTTTGATGTTCTCTTAATTCTTGCCGTGGCTGCTCTGTGGCAAGGTTTCCAGCAGGGCCAGAATCCCATGGCTGCCAGAGGTGCTGTCTGTCTCACAGGCTCACGATGCTATTGCAGAGATGGATTTTGTATTTTCCTCTAGGAAGAGGTTCAGGGAAACTTGAAATCCTATAACAACGCCTTTCCTCCTAAGTGACAAATATAGATTATTTTTCTCTATACTGCAAAACAGTAAACTATCTGAATATTTCATCAGAAATAAATGATAAGTGGTTTTGTGTAGCAGAGATCAATTGAAGTTTGAATGCCTGTGATGGATCAGATCATACTGTTTTAGGAGGTACTTTAAAGGGTGTGGAAGGTAGGGGGCCTTATTAGTTTGTGGTTTCCTTTGTTTTTAAATTGCTACAAACAGTGTTTTATTTCATTTTATTCTTTAAAAAAATTTTTAGGATCCAAATAAAGTTGAAGTCATGAGGAACCATAAACTAATATCCCAAAGTATTAATTTGCTTAAACATAATTTAAAACAGGGGGACTTCAAACCCATGAAATATTTATTGGGTTTAGGTTCTTATACAGAGTCAATATGTTAAAAATATAAAGGGTTCAGGTTCAAGTTAAAAATTTTAATCTTATGTGTGGATAGACAAAACTTTCTTCAATTTTTTTCAATTTTTAAATAGCTAATGATACAAAACAAAAACAAAACAAAATAAAAAACCAAAAACATTCAAAGCTGAACTTGAACTCAATATTTTCACTGGGTTCAGCTTCAGATTTGGATTCAGAAAAGTTTTAAAACAATGCTTGAGCTGCACCTGATTTGGGAGTGGGGTTGGAGTTCAGTGTGAAACCAATATTTACGCATGAGATTCAAACCCAAACATGAACCTCACCCAAACCTTCTCACTTTTAACATAGTGAGCCCACACCTACACCTGAATACAATTTATTTTTGCAAATATGAAGCTCTGGTTTAAAATATTTTTTATAGTTAAATGCTATAAGATGGTTAGAAATTCCTTTCATAATGTTTTCACAAAATAAGTGGCTGCAACAATGGGTTTAAACATAAAAAGATTGTGTGCATGGCATGTTGTCTGGTAGTGTTTTGCTCTGCTGTATGTATGGTGTCTAGGAGTCAGATCTGACTTGATGGCACCTAACAAGAGCCCATCTAGGTCCTCCAACAAATTTTACTGAACATATTGAACACACATACAAACCATCCACTGAGGACAACTGTTTACATCACTAATTTCCCTATTGTTTAAGACTTAGTGAGCTTAAGTTGTATGCAGTACAGTACATAACAATGATGGGCCACACATAATATTGATGGGATTTCCTTTGCACTGCACCACATGTAAATAAGCAATGAAATAAGATGCTAAACTTGTATATTAAATGCAAATAATACTGGACAGAAGCAACTTGTGTTAAAGAGATAAGGAAGCAATTTTGGAGATTAAATATCTTTTTACCCTGTCTTTGAAAACAACAATAAAAAACTTTCATGCCAGTTTAGATGAGGCAGATGGACCACCAACTGAAAGCCAAGGCCTATCACATCTCAGTCCTTACTGCATGGTTTTGATGGAATCACTGCAATTAGACACAACAGAAAGGTTTGGGGTCCCTTGAAAGCAGAGCCTGAGGCAAGGACTTGCGTGCAGGTAGTTCATTTTGGGAGGTGATCCCAGGAAGCAATAGCAGGGAAGCAGGGCAAATGAGAGAAGGAAGGAAGCCAATATTTGAGCATACTGTTGAGGTCACCACGGTGGGCAAAATGACAGTTCTCCAGAGACAGTTACAAGGATTCTCTGCCTAAATATGGGTAGCAAAAGGTCCTCCAGGGCCTGTCAGTCTCCCTTGGCTGAGGGTGGCTTGCTTCGAGGCTGCTCGCTGCTCTGCATTTCCAGGCTACCATCCTGGAGTGAACCAGTTGGGCTCCAACAGCTTCCAAGAAGCTCCTGGTCAGGAAAGGAGGAGAAGATGCTGTGAAGCACCGTGAGCACAAGGCAAGACCGAAATGCCAGGCACGGTTAAAGCAGGGGTTGCAGAGGGTAGGGAGCAGGGGAACACACGTGTCATGGCCACCTTCAGTCAGGCTGTGTGCTCAAACTGCCCCCTGAAGACAGCTGTCTTCCCTCAGTTAGTGGGAGAATTGGGTCAGTTGTCCGATTTATGAGGACAGACGTTCCTCCAGCACTGCGATAGTGCAACGTTTTTGGAAGGTGGAGGCTTTTAGTCCCAGGAAAAGTCCCATTTGTGCTCTACCCTGAGTGTATGTAAATCTCACACAGCTCAGCTTTAAAACTCTCTAAAATGCTTTCATTTCATCAACTTTTCCTTTAGCTACGATGAATGAATAATGGGATCATATATATGGCTGTGGGCTGGGATTTAGCTCAGTTGGTAGAGTGCTGCGCTGCAGTCTCTGAGGTCCTGAGTTCAATTCCCAGCACCACAAAAATAGAAGGACATGGCAATCCACTCCCAAGGCAATCCTGAAACAGTCAGCCATTGAAAACCCTATGAGGGTCGCTATGAGTCAGATACTGACTCGACGGCACCTAACAACAACAACAACAATATATGGCTGTTACCTTTTATTATTTAATGTCTAGTACATTTCACCTTACTAACTCCATTCATTAACATATTTCCTTTAACTTTCTGCTATTCCAGTGCTACCAGCCCTTCTTAATTTTATAGTGTGAACCTTATCACTCACCATGCTTCACAGGACAGAAATCCAAATAATTGTCCCAATTACTATTACTTTGCCAATTTGTCTTTAATTTTACTGTTGGAGGATTAAGATATTTTCTGGCACTTTAGATATCTATATAGTTTTCAGTGAATGATATATGTAAATATAAAATGGATTCTCTATATATTTGGTGTAGAACAAAATCGTCTTTTGACTGCACATACATTATTGATATTCTCACTTTGATGATAGGTAAACATAGAACAGAACTCCATATTTGTGTAAGGTTTTGGACAAATATAGACATCTACTGAAATAAAACTGTAATTAAAAATATAGTTCAGTTTTAAAAAAATGTGTAAGATATTATACCTTTACGACATAGCATGTAATTCATGAGATCTTTGATATAATTTATATCATCTTCAAATGGGTTCTTTCTATGATTTGAATGTGGTTTGTCTGTTTTGAAATTCATGTGAAAATTTAATTGTCAGTGTAATGGTAAGGGGAGGTGATAGGGTCTTTAAGAGATGATTAGGTCATTTAGAGTACTGGTCTCTTAACCTTCTTGACCCCAGGGTCCAGTGTGTGTGTGTGTGTGAGGGGGAGGAAGAGTTCCAGGATAATTTAAGTGCACTAAATCTATTGTGCGATACAGATGCAACTCCACTCACTAGCCTGCCAATCACCTGCTGCTGAGTGGCTTGCTTCCTAACAACACAGACTGGTACTGGTCCACAGCCCAGCAGTGGGGGACCCTAATTTGGAAGGATTAATGCCTTTCTTAAGAAAATGAGTTCAGTCTTACAGTGAAGGTTGATATAAAGCAAGTCTGCCACCAGTGTTTTTTCTCTTTTACATTGAGTTGCTCACCTTTCTACCATTAGCATGACATGGCAGGAGTCACCTATCAGATATGGCTACCCAATCTTTGACTTCCAGCCTTGAGATCCATGAGATAAATACACTGCTGTGTTAATTAGCTTGTGTGTCACTGTGACAACATGCCTTACAGAGCAATGTAAGTAGGGAGGATTAGTTTATTGGCTTATGATTCAGCGGGTTTTAGTCCATGGTAGAAGGAGGCATAGCAGAGCAGCTGGCAGTAGGGCCTGTGGTAGAGGACTTCACATCATGGCACCTGGAAGCAGAGAGAGCATGCAACGGGGATCCAGGAAAACCTCCAAAGGCCTGCTTCCATTGACCTACTTCTGCCAGCTAGGACCCACCTATCCAAGTTTTATAACCTCCCCAAACACTGCCACACCTAGTGTTCAAAGACATGAACTTTGGGGGAAATGTTAGACTCAAACCATAATGACCTTTTATCTTACCCCTATAAGCTACTCAGTCTCAAGTGTTCTGTTATAGCAACAGAACATCGACTAAATTTCTGCTAGAATCATTTCATAAAGATAACTTTTCCCCCAATTATCCTACATTATAATTAAAATTCCTTATTTATATAAAACATACATATGTAATTGTTTTTTCAGTACTTGGGAGTTGAACCCTGAGCCTCACACAGGCTAAGCAAGTACTCTACCACTAAACTGCACTCCCAGCTCATTTTTAATTTTTTTTTTTTTATGGTACTAGGGTTTGAGCCCAGGGACTCCTGTTTGCATGCTTTGCAAGTGCTGGACCACAGAGCTGCACCCTCAGCCCATTTTTTTTTTTAACTTTTTTGAGACAGGGTTTCACTAAATTATGTAGACTGCTTCTGTTCTCAAACTTGCCATCCTTCTGCCTCCACTTCCCAAGCCGCTGGGATTATAGGCATGCACCACCATTCCAAGCTAATATTTTTTTTATATCTTGAGCGAGGGTCTCACTAACTTACATAGTCTACTTCTTGCTATGAGCTTGCAATCGTCCTGCATCAGCCTCCTGAGTAGCTGGGATAATAGGTATATTCCATAGTGCTTGGTTACATATGTACTTTTAGTAAGAACATCCAGATTCTTCCATACAATCAAATATGCCAAGCTCCAATTTTCCCATTTTTCATTCTACAGTAAGTTCATCTGTCAGTGCAGAGTAAAAGAGAAACTTATATTTGTTAAAATAAGCTTAACAATAATTTTTATACTTTTATATTTTAATCATCTTTGAAATTTAACATAAATTTAGCACACAATTCTCATGTTTCCAATAAGTATTTCACATACATGTTTGTATGTGTGTATATATAGATGTTGTTGTTGTTGTTGTTAGGTGCCGTTGAGTTGATATCTGACTCATAGCGACCCTCTGTACAACAGGGGAAACACTATTGTCAGTGCTTCTCTGCTGTTCATAGGGTTTTCAATGACAGATTGATTTTTGGGAGCGAGTTGCCAGGTCTTTCTCCCAAGCCTACAGCTTCTGGTGTTCCCAGGCGGTCTCCCATCCAGGTACTAACCAGGCCCGACCCTGCTTAGTTTCTGAGATCTGATGGGATTGGATGCCACAGGGCTACAGCTGCAAGCATATATATAGATAGTTATATTGTAAATGTGTAAAAAGGAATCTTTTACTGAAAAAGTGAGTTTCCCTCTGGGGTCATGCTAGTAGTCTGTATTTTCAGGGCCTTTATTAGGCCCACATTTCTTATAGATAACTTGGCCTCAGACTTTTTCTTATGACTCCAAAGTTAAAGTTGTCTTAGCCAGTTGTCTTTTGCCCAGGTAGGAGTACTGAGTGACTCAGCTTAGCTCAACAGAGATCTCCATTGGACTGTTGGACTCACACCTGATGGTAGTCAAGTGATCATTTTCTGGGTAAATTCTGAGCTTGTGGTTTCCTTAGGGACTTTAAGTTCTGTTCTTGAGAATAGAAAATGCTGATAAAAATGTTGTTGTTAGGTGCCGTCGAGTTGGTATCCGACTCATAGCGACCCTCTGTACCACAGGGGAAACACTATTGTCAGTGCTTCTCTGCTGTTCATAGGGTTTTCAATGGCAGATTGATTTTTGGGAGGGGGTTGCCAGGTCCTTCTCCCAAGCCTACAGCTTCTGGTGTTCCCAGGCGGTCTCCCATCCAGGTACTAGCCAGCCCGACCCTGCTTAGCTTCCGAGATCTGATGGGATCGGATGCCACAGGGCTACAGCTACAGGCTGATAAAAATGTATTGCTTTAAAATAATTTCAACTTACATAAATTTTAGTTTCACACGCAGACTCTTCCTTTCACCCTTTTTTGTTATCAATTACCAAACTATATTCAATCAAAATTTCAAATATGCTATACATACCTTAAGATCTCTCATTATACAGCCATACTACCCTGATGTCTGATCTTCTCAGGTATCGGAATTAAGCAGTGTTGGACCTGGTTAGTCCTTGGATGGGAGATTGCTTGGGAATTCTGGGTGCTGCAGGCTTGGGAGAAGAACCTGACAGCCCACTCCCAAAATAATCAGCCATCAAAAATTCTATGAATGGAAAAGAAGCCCTGAAATAATGCCAGGCATGGCACAGTTTTGGGTAGTGTTTCATTCCGTTTTATGTAGGGTTGCTATGAGCAGGACCCAACTTGAGGGCACCTGACAACAAAGCAACATCTCTGAGCCTCCAATTTAATTCAATACAGTTTATTAAATTGATGACATTGCAAGTATTTTAAAATTAAAATTCTTCTCATCTGTGAAATGAAAAATACCTTACAATTTACAACATTGCTGCTAAAAGCTATATTTTAGCATGAAAGATCCTTAATTTATAAGGCAATCTTTCTAATTATTCTATCCTTTGGCCTTTCATGCTTAGGCTAAATCTGGGGAGTTTAGGTTCATTTGTGTTAGAACAAAAGATCAAATATTGGCAAGTGAAATAATTCCATTAGGACAGACTTTGACTATGAAGAACAGTTTGCTGCATTTAACTCAGCATTAACTCTTTTCTCTAGGGAGTCCCCACCTCGAGGCTCAGATGCTGGGGTGATAATGCTCTTGGGGTGTGATGTTATACTGAGGCAGCTTCATACCACTTTCATGAAGAACATAAAGTCCTGTGAGGTCGCATTGGTACACTGATGTTTTAAATTGCAGAGTAATGCATAAGGTGGGGTTTCTATATTCTTATTTCCCAAATTTTCGGTTTTAAAAAATAATTATAATTTTCTCAAAGTACTCAGGTAAAGATACTGAGGCCCCATTTCCAATAAAGTGTGAAAGGGTGGTCATAAGCCTTTAGGAACATTTTATAGGTTCCTAAAAAGCTAGTCTTTTCCCCAAGTTTCTTCTGTCCACACCAAGAAGCTTAATGAGCCTTTGGCAGATAAGACAGCCTTAGATTAGTCAGTTTTCCATTACTATCACAAAATACCTGACATAATCAACTTAGATGGAGGAAAGGATTTTTTTCTTGAAAGAATTTAGTTCATGATTGCTTGGCCTTAATGACTTGGGCCAGTCACAGCACAGTACATCACCTCATGGTAGCTAGAAGCAAAGAGAGAGGAACAGGAAGGGCCAGTGTCCTGAATCCCCCTTCAAGAGTGCCCCCTCCAATGACCTAGCTTCCTCCCACTAGGACCCACTTCCTAAAGTTCCACTGCCTCCTAATAGGGTCTCAGGGTTGCCACCAAGCCTTCCACACAGGGGCCTCTAGGTGACATTCAAAATCCACACTATCGCAGCAATTAAGGATTTTGTCTTAACTATATAAGTCTCATCTTCCCAGGGATACCAAACTCCCAAATGGCCAGGATGGAAATTTCCAAAGGTGACTTAAGACATGGTTCCTGTAAGCTATAGAGAACCACTGTAAGTAAAATTCTAGCACGAAGCCAGTGAATTTGGCTGCCCTAGCTCAGCAGTACCACCTAAAAGTGTTGGAAGAAGATTTGTGTCACAGAGGATAATATTCATAATAAGAATAATTTTACAGTTCAGTTCATACAGAATCACAGTTTCTAGTGCCATGATCTTAGGAAAATACTTTTTCATTCATCAAGGAAGAGGCTTAGATGTTATATGGGCAGGGTCGCCACCATACTTGGTTTTATGTTGTAATCATGTCCATTGCCTTGCATGTCATGTAAACTGCTATCTTATCTCATTTACAAAACATCACAGCATCTGTTCTTTTGCTGAAGTTTCAGCTGTTTTGCCCAAACAAATAACTTCGGACACCCTTGAGATTCTTAATACATTTAATATGAATTTATACAATGATTTCCTTCTTTTAAATGTCACATAAAACTAGTTCAGCCTTCCAGTAAATTTTCAAACTTCTCCTATGTAATAGAAGATCGCCAAGTTTTTCTGAACATAGATTCACGACTGTGCTGGTAGTTTAAAGTATGAAGGCATAGTGAAGGCACATCAGTCACATCACGCATATACATTTGGGGGTTGTGTGGCTTTATATTTGTAGTCAATTACATGCAGTGCCTTTAAAAGTACTTCTTTCTTAAAATAATCAAACATTTTTATAGCAGAATTTAAGGTGCTTCCAACCAGGAGCATGGTGAACATATCTTAGAGGGAAATCTGTCATATTAGCTATCCAAAGGAAACCTTCTTAGGAACATTTTCAAACAAGCTGGATTTTTTCTGTAGAAACAAATGCTTACCTACCTGTGTTTTGTTCTTACAGCTCATGAGTTGTTTTCTTAACAAACATAAAAACAAAAAATGAACCAGAACAGAAAACTCAATTTAGCTAGAAAGTTATTTCATCTCTATGTTAGCCTGTGCTTCTTAAACTAGAATAACATTTAAATAAACTAAAATAAACTAAATAACACTAAAATGATTGCAAGCTCATATGTTCTGTCTTCCATGCCTAAAGAAGAGTTTATTTTTATTTTTATTTTTATTTTTTTGGCCTTAGGCTACTGTAGGAGTCTTCAAATATGAAAAATAAATGGCAGGTAAATTGTAAGGCAGGGAAAAAAAACAAAAAGGCACTGTTCTCACTGCTTGTGTGTCCTAAGATAAAGAATGGTCTGAGAGTTAGTAAAGTTAGGACTCTAGTTTAAAAGATACGAAATGTATTATGTTTGACAGGCTGTTAAAAGAGTGGTACATAGAAGTAATGCATGTTAATGTAATTTAATAGGAAGCTTATATGTGAAGCCATATGTAGTTCATAGCTTGTGTAGATATAGCAGAACACATTACCTTCTGTTTTAATATTTATGTACTCATTCTTTCGGTGACTATTTGTTGAATCTGTATGTACCTGGCGTTATTCTAAGTGTGGAGGTAACAAAAATGAATAGTCAGCAAATTTCCAGTTCTCTAGAAGTCTGCCTTCTGGAGAATTTACACAGAAAATAAATAAGTGAGTAAACAAACAGGTATTTGTAGTCTGTGATTAATGCAATGCAAAAATTCCCAGGGTGATATAAGAGTTAGCAATGTGGGAAGGGCTATGGAAGTCCTCTCTGAACATACAGCATTCGAAGTGAGAGTGGAAAGTCAAGAGGGTGCCAGGCAGGCAAAATTCCAAGGGAAGAACTTTGCAGAAGAGCAAACCCCAAATGCAAAGACCCAGAGGTGAGCAACTGCTGACTACATTTCTCAAGGAAGAATGAGGCCTGGGTAGTTGGAGCACAATGAGCCAGAAGAAGCAGTTGAGATGAGGTCCACTAGGTTGGCAGCAACCAGATCATTCCAGGCATTGCAGGGCACAGTATGAGGTTTCCAGGTTTCTTGAAGTGCAGTGGAAAGCCTTTGGTGATTTTTAAGCTGGGGTCAAAGAACTGGAGTAATAAGATCTGACTGAGGATTTTAAAATATTTTCTTGGTTTCTATATGTAAAGTGACTTGTTGAGGGGAAAGAACTGAGGTAGGGTCGCCAGAGGAAGTTGCTGGTGGGAGCATAGAGATGGAGAGCGACTGATATTCTGGACAGGGTCTTGCAGAGAGAGAGAGCAGAAAAGTCAACTTGACCTGGCCTCCTTGGCTCTTATGAGGGGCCCATTCACGGAGTTGGAGGAAGTGCTTTCTCAGCGACCAGAGGAAAATGTAAAGCCATCTGAACACAAGACCCAAGCCCTAGAGACCACTTTAAATTAGACATTTTAAAAAGTTTTGACAAACCCTTATTCAGTAATGTTTGTTTTCCTATTTGTAGAAAGGAAAAAAAGAATGTTCCAAAACAAACAACAAACACAAAGGATGTCTTGAGGAGGCCATAATTCCAATAGGCTTTTCAAGTGGTTTAAATAAAGCAAAATATGCAATGGGCTTGTATTAGTTCCCTGTGACCGCTGTAATAAATGACCACAAACCTGGTGGCTTAAAGCCACAGAAATGCATTCTCTCACAGTGCTGAAGGCCAAAGTTGTAATTTTCTTCAACCAGTTTGCAGAGCAGAGCCTCCTTTTATATCTTGGCTCCTTTCTAGATGGAGAACAATAGTTGACTACCTCCTTGATTCTACAGACCAGAATTAAGCATCTCTCTATCTTTCTCGTGCAAAATTGCATTTACAAATAGACTCATAGAACAACCTAATAGTAAAGGGCAGAGGGACTCACTTATTTCATGGGGTAGTGGTATTAAGTCTTTCTCTTTGAGGCCCATGAGTGGATAGAGGGACAGTGGGAATAGGAACATAATTTGCTGTGTTGGTCCATTCTGTGTTCATTTGCCTAGGGTTTAGAACCTACCAATTCAAACAAGTACTACCCTAGCTGTTGTTGTGAAGGTATCTTCAGAGGTGATGAAAGTCCATTATCAGTTGTCTTAAATAAAGAATAGTCTAAAAAGTCTGAATGGGGCTGACTGAAACAGTTGAAAGGCCTCAGAGCAGAAACAGCTACCTGCCTTACCTGAAGGTGAGGAGGTTCTGCTGGAGACCAGAGCTACTGCCATACGGGAGAGTTCCAGCTTCTCCTCCTTGACAGCCTGGCCTACAGATTTCGGAATTGATCAGCCACCCTCATAATTGTGTACGGCAATTCTTTGCAATAGATCTCTTGTGTGTGTGTGTGTGTGTGTGTGTGTGTGTGTGTGTGTACACACTCTTGTGCATGTGCGTGTGCATGCATAACCTCCTGGTTCTGTTTTTCTGATTAAAATTTGACTGACATATTCCCTGCTTGGTACACACAAAACACATACTTTATGTTGACTTTTTAGGATACCAAACTTCCATTGGCATTCTCAGAATGAATCTGGGGTCTCCTCCTGCCAGCCCCACCTCCAGCAGTAAGCCTGCACATTCTTCTCTTCTTTTTTCTTTGTTTTCTTTTCTTTTCTTTTCCTTCTTTTCTTTTTTCTTCTTTTCATTTCTTTTTCTCTTTCCTTCCCTTTCCTTTCCCTTTCCATTTCCTTTACCCTTTCCCTTTTTTTCTTCTGCCTCTCCTCTCCCCTCCTCTCTCCTCCCCTCCCCTCCCCTTTCCTCTCCTCTCTTCTCTTCTCTTTTCTTTTCTTCTTTTTTTCTTTTATTTTCTCTTCCCAACTTGCAATGGGCGGGAAAAATCAAGATGGCGGACAGATAACACGCGCCTTCTCTCCCAGAGTAAAGGGAAGCCTCGATGAGAGGTTTAGAACTCACATTGAATAGATAGAAACAGTGATAGTTTAGATTGGGAGACAGAGGATGAAACTGGATGGACACTGAAATCGAGCATTTGGCTTCGGAAGAATTATACAGAGGTCAGTGGCAGGACTGCCATTCTGCCATTTTGCTTTCACACAGACAGGCAGGATAGAATCCTGGAGACTCGGAGGGGACTTTGCCCACACACCCACGGAAGCCGGACCCAACACAGCATGCAACCTTGACATCACACTGTCACCCTGCCCGCGGGACACAAACTGCAAGTTTTCGGGTGAGTCAGCACGGAATTGCTCCCTCCCTCCTGTTGTGGCGGTGGGGAACCAGTGCCAGCAGTACACATCCAGAGCTGAAACGCGGCTCCTTCTCTCCTGTTGTGGCGGGACAGTCATACAGACACAATCTCCACAGACATACGGGCACACATATGCCTGGACCCCAGACACACCAGAGGGGATCCTAAGTCATCCCACTGCACTGTGGAGAAAGGTGAGGTCTGTGGAGGAGGCTGAGCACCACGCGGACAGAGTGCTCCTTTCTGGCAGAGTCTTGCGGGACAATTAGACACAATAAGAACAGTTTCGAGCGCAATTGCCGTGCATGGCAGACCTACTACAGACTCTCTCTCGGGGGTTGAATATCATCCCACCCACAAGAGGATTTGGTTCTCCAAAGTGGTCTCCCAAGTGGGCGGAAAGCTGCGCTGCGCCCCCAGCCCATATTTTTACTTTTTGACGCAGGGTCTCTCTGGGTTGCGCAGGATGCCTGTGATCTTGGGCTTGCGATCCTCCTGCCTTCACCCCCAAGCTGCTGGGAATGCAGGTGTATACCACCGCACCTGACTATAAGCGATTTTAAACGTGGGTGGGAGCGTGTATGCGTGAGGTTTTTTTTTTTTTTTAATTTTTATTTGCTTCCTTTCTTGTTTTACTCTCTTCCCTTTTTCTATTCTCCTTCTCTTTTTCTTATGCTATATATGCATCCTTGTATTAATTATTTTACCATCAGAGCCCCCACATGTCTGTCAGTTTGCCATGGGGGACTGCGTGTTGTGATGAGGCTGAGAGCTCTGCCACTGTAACCTTAGACATGAGCAAGTTTACTCAAGGTGGACAGGTTTTCAGCTGAGCTTCCAGACTAAGACAGACTAGGGAGTAGGACCTGGCGAGCCACTCCCGAAACAACTAGCCATTGAAAACCCTATGGATAGCAAAGAAACACTGTCAGATATAGTGCCGGAAAATGAGGCCCCCAGGTTGGAAGGCACTCAAAAGACTACTGGGGAAGAGTTGCCTCCTCTAAGTAGAGTCTACTGTGATGAGGGAAATGGAGTAAAACCCCAGGGTGTTCAATGTGATGATGTGACACGACTCAAAATGAGGAGGAACAACTGTAAACCTCCATTAATAATTGGAGCATGGAATGTACGTAGTATGAATCTAGGCAAATTAGAAATTGTTAAAAGAGAAATGGATCGCATAAACATTGACATTCTAGGCATCAGTGAGCTAAATGGACCGGCATAGGCCATTTTGAGTCAGACAGTCATATGGTCTACTATGCTGGGAATGATAAACTAAAGAGAAATGAGGTTGCATTCATCATCAAAAAAGACATTTCAAGATCTGTCCTGAAATACAATGTTGTCAGTGATAGAATAATATCAATACGCCTACAAGGAAGGCCAGTTTATATGACTATTATTAAAATTTATGCACCCAGCACTAAGGCCACAGATGAAGAAAGGGAAGACTTTTATCAGCTTCTACAATCTGAAATAGATCAAATGTGCAATCAAGACATACTGATAATCACTGGTGACTGGAATGCAAATGTTGGAAACAAAGAAGAAGGCCCAGTAGTTGGAAAATATGGTCTTGGTGACAGAAATGAAGCTGGAGATCGCATGATAGAATTTTGTCAGACCATTGACCTTTTCATTGCAAATACATTTTTTCAACATCATAAACAGAGACTATACACATGGACTTCACCATACGGAACATACAGAAATCAAATTGACTACATAAGTGGAAAGAGACGATGGAAAAGCTCTGCACAAAATGTCAAAACAAGACCAGGTGCTGATTGTGGATCAGACCATCAACTTCTCATATGCAAGTTCAAACTGAAGCTGAAGAAAATTAGAACAAGTATACGAGAGCCACGGTATGACCTTGAGTATATCCCACCTGAGTTCAGAGACCACCTCAAAAATAGGTTTAATGCATTAGACACAAATGACAGGAGACCAGAAGAGTTGTGGCATGACATAAAAGATATCATTC
>VMDO01012839.1:0-24393 GCA_007922755.1 Pedetes capensis
TCGCAGCAAAATGGATGGAATTAGAGAAAATTATTTTAAGTGAACGAACACAAGCTCAGAAAGAGAAACAACACATGTTCTCACTCATATGAGAGAGCTGACTCAAAATTACAAGAAGGAAAAATCCTACTCAAAGGTCAGATCACATTAAAAGGGGGGGAGGGAAGATAAGAATGAGGTCAATATAAATAGACTAGAATTCGCATGTAATTGTTCTAACAAGATAGAAACAAAGACCACTACAGGAAAAGTTTCTATCTTAAACAGAAATGGAACCCAAGGACATATAGAAAAATACTATATAGTAAAAGATAGTGAAGACTTGGATGGGAAACTTAGATGGGAAGGGGGGAGGGGGGAAACATAGAGGAGGGTAAGTGGTAACCTATATGAATAATGCTTATCAAATTGCATATATGAAAATTGTCACAATGAAAAGCATGTCAAAATGAATCGCATTATGATGTACATTAAAAATTTCTAAAAAAAACCTGAAGGAGTAGCAAAGCATTACTAGTACAACTTCTAACTCCCAAGCACAAAAGTACCTACTACCACCCTAGAAAGCTGTGAGGAATACATCACCCTCAGGGAGAAATCAAACCTTTTGTTGTTGTTGTTGTTGTATAATAAAATAATAGAAACTTTCAGAGAGGTTGAGAAAATAGGATATTTTGTTGTTGACATTTGAATGGCATATGGAAAGTAGAAGAATTTCTGGAATTGAGGGAAGGTGGGAGAAAGGTACAGAATATAAGGTGATCTGAGCATTATACAGATTAAAATGTGGAGAAGAAACACCTCATCTGCTTGGAGATTCTCTAGGTGAATAATTCATAGCAAAAGTCATATTATGAATTTTTTTTTCTCCTGGTAGACTCAAGACTGATAGTAGTACTTGGGCTGACCATGTAAGGGTAGAACTTATGGTGTCTAGGCTCTCATTCATTCCCACTTGTGGAGACAAATTGGTCTTGGGAAAGAGCAGGAAGACACCATGCTTGACCTCAAATAAATCAGATAAAAGGCTTAAAGGGGAATAATACTTCATGAAGCCTAATTTCCACCAGACCTGACCCACACTTGGTTCTGAGTCCATTCTCATATTAAAGACTTCGCTTGGTGCAATTTATGATGCTGATTTTCAAGTTCATATTTATACCTCTAATCTCTCCCTGGGGCTTCAAACTATATACTTGACATTTCACCTGAATGTTTAAGAGACATTTCAAACTTTAATTGTCCAAAAAGGAATTCTGGGTCATTACATATCTTTCATCTGCTACCTCTCAGGTCATTGCACTAACATCTATGTCCTAATTCTAGAGAAATATTTGAAGTCATCGTTGGTCCCTCCTTTTTTTTCATCCTAATGCATCAGCCTGTCTCTTGAATACCTTACTAACCTAAGATCAATCTTGTACCTCATCTCAACTATCATCTAGACGACAATCATTTCCCAACAGGATTGCTTTAGTATCATCTTAACTATCCTTCCTTCTTTTTATCTTGCCCTTAAGGAATCCATTCTACATCCAGAAACCAGGTTAATAATTTTAAAATAAAATTAAGTGATGTACTACTGTACTCTGTGTTCCCACCCCTGCTGCAGTCATCAACATACATTTCTTAATGGCTTAATTACATTCTGAGACTACAACTAAATTCCTGATATTGGCCAAAGAGCCCCTATGTGATCTATCAGCACACTTCCTCTGTTGCCCATTATATGTCAGCCACATTGGTCTTTTGTCTGCTTTTTGTATCTGAAGTGTGGTGCTTTAGTTATGTACAACATGTTTTTCTCTGTGGAATGTTCTTCCCATGACTCTTACCAGGAATAACTGTTTCCTCCCACTTAAACATCACATCTTTATTCTTTCCCACTCAATTTCAGCTCTAAAATCTACTTTCTCCACCATCTCAGTTTGCTTCAACTCTGTAGAGTACTTAATACTACTTGATATTAGCTTCCTTGAAGAAAATTTGCATTATGTTTACTGTTCCAGTCCCAAAATTCCAAAAGTACCTAATTCACAGTTGATGCTTAATATATGAGCTGGGATTTAGCTCAGTTGGTAGAGCGCTGCGCTGCAGTCTCTGAGGTCCCGAGTTCAATTCCCAGCACCGCAAAAATGGGAGAAGGGCCTGGCAATCCACTCCCAAGGCAATCCTGAAACAGGCAGCCATTGAAAACCCTATGAGGGTCTCTATGAGTCGGATACCGACTTGACAGCACCTAACAACAACAACAACAACTTAATATATATCAATAGCGTGAATGAGTAATGAGCGAATGACTCATGAATGACAGTCTGACCTGACTACTTCAATCTTCACACCAGCTCACCCCTGACTCCTAGTTATGGTGGGCTCCCTCTCAGTATCTTTTAAAGTGTTAAGCATCCCTCTGTATCATAATGTTTTGTACATTGTTTTTGCTCTGAGGCAACATTCCTCACTGTTTGCTTTCTCTCCTAATTAATTTGGGTTTATACTTCAAATTTATTCCATTTGAAATTCTTCTCCAGGAGCATCTTCTCTGTACTGAACAGTAACATTTTTGCTGTAAAGTTTCACAACATTACATGCCACTATTTTGAAAGACATATTAGAATTGTATTTTCCTTTTTCAACTTTTTGCTCTCATGTTTCTCTTCAATAACATTGTAAGCTCCACAAGGTCAGCACCATGTGTGCTTTTACATTCAATTGTATCCCCATCAACTCGACAGTACGTTGTCTTGCTAAGAATTATTCCTAATTGAATCTCTGTAACACATTTAATTGTTTATGAAAAAAGTTTAAAATCTCATAAAGTCAATCAATAGCCATATCATCAGCCACAACCCAGTTATTTCTTTCTATAGCTTGTATCTGCGCAAAGTCAACAAACAGGGCATTTTCAGCTCTAATCATCTATGGATAGCAATTGCTTCATAAAGATGTTTGCTCCCAAAAACTACAAACAAAGAACAAACTCTAAACAAAAGACAGAACTATCCCAATAGTTTGGTTATCATTCTCCACAACAGGGTGCTTCCAATAATAGATGACAGTAAAAAGGTGGAGGTAGCAAGACTGAACTGCCTGGCATATGGATGGCCCCATGTTCATTCTGGTGGCAGGGGGAAAGTTTCTAAGACATCTGAAACTTACTTCTTATAATATGTTTTTAGTTACTAAAAAAAAAAAAATTAGACCAAGTATTTCTATGTCCCTTATGCTAGCCTTTAATATTCCTTCAAGCTGTATTTTAAAGAAAATCCAGATGGGATGGAAATGGAAACTGTGTTCCAGAACTGCTATATAGTGGCACCTGGTTCTATTACATTTTGATAGATTGTGTTATTTTAATGAAATGTGGTAATTGATAACTAATCATGCTTTAAAAGTCAATAGAGTTAAATAAATAATATTTGTCATAGTATTTTTTCTTACTTTTATTTTCTTTAAACTATTGTAGGCTAAGAAAATAAGAGATGTAGGCAGTCTATTGTATATACTTCATAGTCTAGAGATCTTATTTATGAGTTCTGAGTTACTTGAGTACTGTTTTGTAGCAGGAAACAGTTTGCAACAGATCAGTAACCGTTCTTTTGAAAAAATGGCTTTGTCACACCTCAAAACAAATTAATCTCTATAAAATGAGTACTTGATCAGATTGCCAACATTTTGATGCACTTATAACCACTATTCTAGTCATTTAATGTGTCTTTCTTTGCTTAATCTTTACAATGTTTATATGTGTATATTTTCTTAACAATAAATTAGAGGCTTAGAGAAATTAAATTCCTTGCCAGTTAAGTGTCAGTAGTGAAATCTTACTCCCGCCTCAACTTTTACTACATAGAATGTAAAAACATAAGGAAAATTAAAACCACAAAGATTAGATAACAACCTTTACTAACATAATTATCATATGCTGAACAAGAAGAAATACTATGATAAGCAAATGAGAGAATTAATGGAATTCATTTCTGATCCTGTTAGTATATTTGAACAGGATAATTTCCTTCTTTCCTTCTTTCTTCCTTCCTCCTTATTATTGTTTTTGAGATAGAGATTCACTTTGTAGCCCAAGCTGATCTGGAACTTGCTATGTAGAGCCTATGTAGAATTCAAGATGATCCTCCTTATCCTCTTGAGTGTTGGGATTATACGCATGTGCCATTACACCTGGCAAAAAAAAAAAAAAATTCTCATTGAAAAGTTAAGACACTCAGAGAAGAGTTACAGTTTTCCTTAATTTGCAATTAAAGAATGCTCAGGAAAAAACTATCAGATATTCTAACCTTGAAGCTTATACAGATCCCACTCTTGCCAATTGAAATACATTCATTGTTAATTGCTACAGCTTCTGCCTTTATACCCTTGGATTATGTTTGGCACAAGAATTATAGTCAGGTGTTGGGCCACGATTTGCTTATATTTAGCTACTACAATTCTTGCCTATGACACTTATTGGTAGGACTAAAGGCACATGGGCACTTTTGTGTCAGATAAGTGAGAATAATTGGGTACAAACATTAACTTATAATAACTATCAAAATCCTTAAAGCACATTAACCTCTGACAACATTTCAGTGGGTCCCATGACAACTCTGCAACTGGGACAGACCCAAAATTCTAGGTTACTGAAAGGACAAGGAGCGCTGTCAAAAGAAGAAGGTTGCTAATTTGCTGTTAACACTTTTTATGGTCCATGATTTCTTCCAAGCAGCAATAACTTTGGGAGGAATTGACAAGAAACACAGGTATTGAATTCTCTGGTATATTACTGTCACCTGCTGTCTAATAGCAGCCTATTGTATCAGATACCCTCAGTACCTTCTTAAGGGTGCAGGTTCTGTTAAAGTTTTTAAATATACTTATATCCTCTTTTCGTCCTAATTTTCTATCTGTGTGTAGATTAAATGTGAGGTTACATTTAATTAGATGGATATTGGCCAAAAGGAGAGAACACCAGAAAGATGCCTATCTATGTTTTATTGATTATGCAAAGGCATTTGACTGTGTGTGTCACAACAAATTATAGATAACATTGCAGTGGGTGGGGATACCAGAGCACTTAATACTTATGAGGAATCTGTACATGGAGCAGGAGGCAGTCATTCAACAGAGCAAGCAAACACTGCTTGGTTTGACATCAGGAAATGTGTGTGTCAGGGCTATATCCTTTAACCATACATCTTCAATCTCTATGCTGAGCAAATAATCTGAGAAACTTGGAATTTATGAAGAATGTGGCATCAGGATTAAAGGAAGATTATTTAACAATCTGCTTTATTCATATAACACAACTTTGCTTGCTGAAACTGAAAAGGATGTGAAACATTTAGTGATGAAGTTCAGAGAACCAAGCCTTTAGTATGGATTGCACCTGAACATCAAGAAAACAAAAATCCTTACAGCTGTGTCAGTAAGCAACTACATAATAAATGGGAAAAAAATTGAGGTTGTTCAAGATTTTGTTGTACCTAGTTCTACAATCAACATACATGGAAACAGCAGTCAAGAAATCAAAAGATTAGTTGCTTTTGGAAAAACTGTTGCAAAAGACTTCATTAAAGTGTAGAAGAGCAAAGACGTCACATTGAAGATGAAGGCACGCCTGGCTCACGCCATAGTATTTTCAGTTGCATTGTATGCTTGTGAAAGCTGGACAGCAAATAAAGAAAACAGGAAAAGAGTGTATTCTTTTGATTTATGGTGAAGATGAATGTTGAATATACTATGGACTGCCTAAAGTACCAAATGATCTGTCTTAGAAGAAGTTCAACTTGAGTGCTCCTTGAAAACAAGGATGTTTGGTTTGCGTCTTATGTATTTTTCACATGTTGTCAGGAGGAACCAATCCTTCGAGAAGGACACACTATTTGGGAAAAATGGTGGGTCAGTGAAAGAGAAGACCCTTGACTAGATGGATTGACACAGTAGCTGCAACAATGGATTTAAACTTAAAAAGATCTGTTGTGTGCCACAGTGTTGGGTAGTTCATTCTGTTGTACATAGGGTCATTATGAATTGGCCTCAACTCCATGGCACCTAACAACAGAATACTTTCACACATTTTTCGTGATTCTAATGCTATTAATTGCCCTGCAGCCATTCCATTGTGGCACCCAATTCTGTCAGATCTTGGAAGCTAAGCAGAGTTGAACCTGTTTAGTATCTGGATAGGAGACCTCCTGGGAACATCAAGTGCTACAGGCTTGGAAGAAGGACTCACCAACTCACTCCCAAAAAACAATCAGCCATTGAATACACTATGAATAGTAAAGTTTCATCTGTTGTATATAGGGTCACTGTGAGTCGGATACCAGCTTGACAGCATCTAACAACAACAACAACACTATTATTTGAAGGTTGGAATCATATTGTCTGGGGAACTGGAAATTATATTGCTAAATTAAGCAGAAAACTTTATTTCTCCCAGAATAGAGTCTTACCGTTTTTGCTGTTTTCTTGACCCCTCTTTTAAATAATAAACTTTTTGTTTTACAATAGTTCTAGATATATGGAAAAAGTGTAAATATAACACAGGGAGTTCTCATATACTCTACACATAGTATCCCTAGAATTTAAATCTTACATTCATATGGTACATTTGTCAAAATTAACAAACCAATATCTACACTAATGCCTACATGTACTTCAGATATATTTAATTTTATGTTCTTTTATCTGTTCCAAAGTCTTATTCAAGACACTACATTTTATTTAGTTATCTTATATTCTTACATTCTTCTTGGCTATGAAAATTCCTCAGAATTTTATTGATTTGATGACCTTGACAGTTTTGAGAGAGTGCTGGTCAATTGCATTTGTCTGATTTTCTTCCTCATTAGTATATTCCCACTGCAAAAGTGAAAAACCTGGCTTCCATCACCCATCATCCATCTACTTAGTTGTTCAATTCCAGTAGCCTTCTCCAATATTTTCAGAATTATTTATACATATTACCATGGAGAGTATTTTATTAGAGTACAGTGCTTATTTACAATTTCATTTGCCTTTATTATTACAGACACCACTCATTTCCAAAGTTACCTGTGATGCTATTTACTTCATCATTCCCTGCACTCCCATAAGTGATATTCTTTCAAATATTTTTAATCCAATTAGATTCTTTTTCACAGTCTACTTTACATGCTACAATCTCCCAACTTTCTAAGTATTTGTTAATTTTCATACATTATCACTCATTGTGTTATAAAGTTATATGGACTTTTACAAATGCATAATGTCATGTATCTACCATTTTGCCATCATATATAATAGTCTCACTTCCCTAAATAATTCCTTATGATTTACCTAGTCAATCTCCCATTCTCAAAACTCTGACATCTGGTGTACTTATTTTTTTCTATGATATGGCCTTTTGCAGAATGTCCTATAAATGGATTCATAAATTATAAACTTTCAGAATAGGTTCTTTCCCTTACCAAAATACATTTAGCATTCTTTCATTATCTTCCATGGCATAATTGTTCATTCCTTTTTTAATTGTTGAATAATTATCCAAATGTATGGATGTATCACATTGTTTATTTGTTGAAGGACATTATTTATGTTTTGAGTTACCATGCATAACTATAATTTCTACACTAAGTAAAACTACTTTTGAACAATGAAAGGAAAGTAAATGTGTTCTCTGTTTAAAAACCAAAACACTATTTTGTCAGTAGCAGATAAATCCTTAAGTGTTGACTAAAGGAATTTCTCTAGACACTAGGGATATGATAAAAGAAGGACTCTTGGAACATTAAAAGGGAAGAAAGAACAATGGAAAGTGAAAACATGAATTTGTACAATTAATTAATTTCCTCATGAGTTTTAGAAATTATATTTTGTAACATAATAACGAATCATTATGTAACCTGACATCCAGAAAATGATATTTAGTATTAGGATAATTAAAAGAATATTGATGGAACTGTTCCCAAATTCACTCAAAGAAGTCAAATGTTGATAGTCAAAGTCTGCACTAAGATTATGTGTGTGTGTGTATCTTCAACCAACTATTGTGAAAAATATATAAAATGGTACACTAAGAAACACTATATATAAAATGGGGGCTGGGATTTAGTTCAGTTGGTAGAGCGCCACTCTGCATTCTCTGAGGTCCTGAGTTCGATTCCCAGCACCACAAAAATGGGAGAAGGACATGGCAATCCACTCCCAATGCAATACCGAAATGATCAGCCATTGAAAACCCTATAAGGGTCGCTATGAGTCGGACACGACTTGACAGCACCTAACAACAACATATATAAAATGGAACCCTAAAAAATTTTCAAGTAATCCACAAGAGGCCAAGAAAGGAGAAATTGAATAATGAGAACAAGAAGAGATAAACAGAAAACAAAAAATAAAATGGTATAACAGGTCTAAAATACTAGTATTCTGAATAAACACAAGTGGCTTAAATATACAGACAGAGACTGGTGGAGTAGAAAAAAAGACTCTGTATATTTTTCACAAGAAACTAATTTTTCACCTTAAAATCAATAAGTAGTTTGACAGGAAAGGGGTGGAAAAATATATTATTCTTATAATATGCCATCTTTTAAAGTGTCTTTTTATTCTTACTGACACATACCAATTTGCATATTTAAGGGGTACAGTATGATATTTTAATACATGTATAAAATGTATAGTGATCAGATCAGGCAAATTTACAAATCTATCATCTCAGACATATATTATTTCTCTGGGTTGGGAACATTTAAAATTATCTCTACTGACTCTCTTGTAATATTCAATTTTTTTGTCAACTATAGTTATGCATAAGCTGGCTTTTAGCTCAATTGGCAGAGTGCTGCTCCACACTCTCTGAGAACCGGGGTTTAATCCCAGCAAAACAAAAATGGAAGAATGACATGACAATCCATTCCCAAAGCAATCCTAAAACAGTCAGCCATTGAAAATCCTGTGAGGGTTGCTATATGTCAGACATGACTCACAACACCTAACAATAATAGTTATGCTACTGAGCTTAGAACATTAAAATTTATTCCTTCTATCCAGTGTATCCCTGTACTCATTAACAATTCTTCCTCATTCCTCCTTCCCCAACACCCTTCCTAGCTTCTGATAACTACTACTCTGTGCTCTATTTCTTTGAGAATGATGTTTTTGCTCTTATGTATAAGTAAGAACATACAGCAGTTATTTTTCTGTGCCTGACTTACTTCACTTAACACAGTGTCTACTAGTTCTAACATAATGGCAGACTTTCACTCATTTTATGGCTGAATACTATTGTACTGTGTTACCTTTATAATTTGGATCTTGAGTGTCTGTTAGAGGTCTGTGTGTTGGAGACTTGGTCACCAGATTAGCACTTCTGGAAGGTAGTGGAACCGTGAGGAGGAGAGACTAGAAAGAGTGTTTTAGGTCATAGTTGATGTGCCCTGGAGAGGATAGTGGACCTGGTCCCTTTTTCTTTCTTTATTTCACTTTTTGGCCTTGGAGCGAACATTTAGCTCTGTTATACCCTCCCACCCTTGCCATCCAGTACCCTCATCAGAGGTCTAAAAGCAGTGTGTCTGCCTGGTCATGGTAATGCAGTTCCAAAACCATGAAGCAACACAAACCTTTATAAATTCATTATCACAAGTATTTGTGATGGTGATAGAAAGCCATATATATACATATATATATATATATATATATATATATATATATATATATATATTCCAAAACCATGAAGCAACATAAACCTTTATAAATTCAATATTTAATTATATTATATTTATTTATTATATTATATATATTTTTATAATATATTATTATTATATATTATTATATACATTATATATAATATATAATATATAATATATATTATTATATATATTTATTATATATAATATATATATTATATTATATATTATATTATATTTAATTATAAATTCAATATATATATATATACACACACACATATATATATATATATATATATTCATTTTAGGATAAATCTAGCTTCTATATATTAGTAAGAACATGCCGTATTTATCTCTCTGATAGTGATAGCCAACTGAGTTTTATCAAAGCCCGTAAAAAATATGTACAATAGAGAAAGAAAACTCTCTTCAATAAATGGGGCTGGTAAAATAGTATACCATTTACAGAAGAAAAAATGTAGATACCTCTCTTGTATCATTTTATAATGGGCATTTGTACATTATCTTTGGAGAATGCCTATTCAGATCATTTACCCATTTTAGATTGGATTTTATTAATTATTCATTTGTTCTTTTTGCTATGGAGTTGAACTCCTCATGTACTCTGGAAGTTAATCGCATCCTTTAACAGATGAATAGTTTGCAAATAATTTATTCCATTTTATAGGCTATCTCTTTGCCCTGTAGATTGTTACCTTTCCTATAAAGAATTTTATTTTGATGTCATCCCAAATGTTATTTTTTGCTTTTGCTCTTCATGATTTTGAGGTCATGTCCAAAACTTTTTGCCTAGCCTAATGTCCTGAAATATCTCCCCTATATTTTTCCATTAATTTCATATTTTTAGATCTCAAATTTAAATATTTGGTCCATTTCAAGCTTATTTTTATATATGATAAAAGACAGGTGTCCAGTTTGTTTGTTCTGAATATGAATACCTAGTTTATTCTGTAATATTTATTGAAAAGATCTATTTTTTATTAATGCATATTCTTGTTGCTTTTGTCAAAATTGGCTGGCTATATGTATATGAAAATATTTCTGAGTTCTGTATTCTGTTTCATTGGTTTATATATTTGTTTTTATGTCAGTAGCATGTTGTTTGGATTATTGTTTCTTTGTAGTACATTTTGAAATCTGTTATTGTAATCCTCCAGCTTTACTTTTTGCACAGGATTGCTATGGTAATTTGGAATATTTTTGACTCCATACAAATTCTAGGAATTGTATCTTTTAATTGGTGAAATTAATCGGTTTACATTCAAAATTTTTAATGATAAATGATACTCCTGCCCTTACTAATCTTTTCCTTGTTGTTCTGTATATTGTTTGTTCCTTTCTTCCTCTTTTGCTTATCTTTGTGTTTTGGTAACTTCCCATATTAATATGAATTGATTCTTTTCTCTGTTTCTTTTGTGTGTTGGCTCTATTGAGTTGCACAATTTCCCTCATTTTCATACTGGTAATTATCATTCCTTTGCTTGTAGTATAGGCTTCTTTTAAGCATTTCTTATAAAGACAATCTGGTGTCAGAGTGGCTTTATTAATAACTGGCAAAATAGACTTCAGAGAAAAGAAAATTATGAAAGATCAAAAATGCAATGACTGTATAATGATCAAAAGATCAATCTATGAGGAGTTTTTAACAATCTTAAATGTAGATTCACGTTAGAACCTCAAAATATATGCATTAAAAGTGGTCACAAATGAAGGGGGCAACAACAAATTATGTCTTATAGCTAGAGATGTCAATATCTGAATTTTCATCAACTGAAAGAACTACTAGATAGAAAATCAATACAAAAATAAGCCGAACATGGTGGCAACACCTGTAAACCCAGCAACTCTGGATACAGAGGAAAGAGGATTATAAATTCAAACCCAGGAACACCCTGCATAAATTATCAAGACCTAATCTCAAGATGGGCTTGGATTTGGCTTAGTGGGTAGAGCACTGCACTGCAGTCTCTGAGGTCCCGAGTTCAATTCCTAGCACTGCAAACATGGGAGAAGGGCCTGGCAATCCACTCCCAAGGCAATCCCGAAACAGCCATTGAAAACCCTATGAGGGTCGCTATGAATCAGATACCAACTCGACGGCACCTAACAACAACAATCTCAAGATAAAAAAATAAAAAAGTTGCAGTTATTGTTAGGTGTCATTGAGTCAGGTCTAATTTACAATGACCCTATGTACAGCAGAATGAAACACTCTGATTCTGTACCAAGCACATGATCTTATTTATGTTTAAGCCCCTTGTTGCAGACACTGTATCAATCCATCTAATGGAGGGTTTTCCTTTTTATGTTGACCTGCCACTCTCCTAAACATGATGTCTTTTTCCAAGGATTGATATCTCCTGACTACATGTCCAAAATTCATAAGATGCATTATAGCCCTCATTGCTTCCAAGGAGCACTCTGGTTGCACTTCTTCTAGGCCAGATCTGTTTGTTCTTTTCGTAGTCCATGGTATATTCAATATTCGTCCTTCGCACCATAGTTCAAAAGCATCAATTCTTCTACCGTACCTCTTGTTCAATGTCCAGCTTTCATAACCATATGATACGACTGAAAATAATATGTTATGAGTCAGGTGTATTTTCGTCTTCAATGTGATATCTCAATTTTTATTTTTTATTGTTTTGTGGTAATGAGGTTGAACCCAGGGGGCTCACGCTTGCATGCTTTGCAAGTGCTATACCACTGAGCTGCACATCCAACCCATTTTTTTTTTTTTGAGATGGGGCCTCGCTAAATTATGCCGACTGCCTCTGGCCTCGAACTTGCAATCCTCCTGCCTCTGCCTCCGGAGTCACTGGGATTACAAGCTTGTACCACAGTGCCTGGCAATATCTCTACTTTTCAATACTTTGAAAAGATCTTTTGCCACAGTCGTTCTCAAAGCAATGCTTCTTTTGATATCTTGACTGCTGCTTCCAAGGGTGTTGATTATAGAACCAAGTAAAGCAAAATCATGGACAACCTCAATCTTTTCTCCATTTGTTGTGAAGTTGCATGCTGACCCAGTTGTAAGGATTTTTGTTTTGTTGATGCTGAGTTGCAATCCATGCTGAAAGCTATGTTCTTTGATCTTCAAGAGTAAATGTTTCAAATCTTCACTTTCAGCAAAAGAGTTGTGTCATCTGCATAACACAGATTGTTAAAGGGCCTGAGGGTGCCACCAAGTGGTAAAGCACTTGCAAACTATGCCTGAGGCCCTGGGCTCAGCCTTCTGGTAGACAAAAAAAGGAAAAAAAATCAGTGAGAAAATAGAAAACTTTCAAACCACAGGCCAATAGCATTTAAGTGACATTTACAGAATAAAATCTCAATAAGTAAGAGCTAAATATAGATTATTTTCAAGCTCCCATGGAACATTCACCAAGATAGATCATACCATGGCCCATAGAAACAAATGTTCATAATTGCAGAGTTAAAATTTTATGGCATGTGTTCTAATAAAATTAGACACGAGTAGCAGAACAATTGCAGGAAAATCTCTGTTAAAAATTAAACAGCATACTTCTGAATAATTTATAAGTTAAACAGGAAGTCTTGCTGGGCATGGTGGTAAATACCTATAATCCAAACACTTGGGGGGCTGATTCAGGAAAAGCACAAATTTGAGGCTAGCTTTGGCTACAATACATAGTCAACCCAGACTGCATAGTGAGCCCCTTTCTAAACAAACAAAACCATACAAAAAACCAAACAACACCAAAAAACACAAAACAAAAAACTTTGTGACCACAAGTATTTTTTAAAAGAAAACATCTTAAAGAAATTAAATATATACATAACAAAAAGAAAAGCAAAAGTAATATGTAAAAATATATGAAATAAAACTAATGCATTGCCAGAAAGATGCTCATAGCATTAAATTATTATGCTAGATGAGAGGAAAAAAATTCAAATTGGTAATTCATGTCTATCTTCAAAAAATCAGAAAGATAAAGCCAAAGCAAGCTGAAGAACAAAATAACTTATAAAAATAAAGATATCAATGATATCTAAATAACAAAGCAGTAGAAAATATCAATGAAAAAAAGGTGGTTATTCAAAGAGAAATAGAATTAATAAATTTCTAAGAAGTCTGACATAAATAAAAGAGATAAAAAAATAGAAGACATAAATCACCAATATCAACAATGAAATGTTATATTGCTACAAACACTGTAACTATTAAAATGATAATAAAGATATGCAACGAACAACTTTATCCTTTTAATTCAACCACCTTTAGGTAATAGACTAATTCTTAAAAATTCCAACCTATCACAGCTCAAACAAGATGAAATAGGCAAATGAAAAGTCCAATAATAATTAAGGACACACATTATAAATCAAAATTCCACAGGTGAAATTATATAGTTTCAAATTATTTCACTGGAAAATTCTATTCAACATTAAGGAAGAATTAGCACTGATATTGCGCTATGTCTCCAGAAAACAGACAAGTTCAGTATTTCTCTGTATAAGAATCAGAAATAATACAAAATCAGAAATGTAAACATGTACAAAGAAGAGTAAAACACAAGACATTACTCTACATATTATATGTTACTATTTGTTACTATAGTAATCAAGGGAACATAATGTGGTATTGGGTGGTAGAGGGGTTGACAAAAATATAAACACAACAAAATTGCTCCAAAATGGACCCACAAAAATATTCTCAGCTGATTTGTTTTTATAAAGATGCAAAATCATTTTAATTGAGGAAGATAGCTTTTCTGATAAAAGGTACCAAAGTAATTAGTCATTTGTACTTGGCAAAAATGAAAACTATCCTAAACTCACACTTTTAAATAAAAATGTGAAACAAAATTGATAGATGTAAAATATAGAATGTTTTTAGAAAAACAATATGACAACATATTTGAGATTCAGGACTAGGCAAAGCATCTGACTTTATAGGAAAGACATAGGCCATAAAAGTGTGTACTACATATTGGATCCCATCAAAATTTAAAATAAAAAAAAGAACCTGCTCCATGGAAACCAAAGTGACAAGAATGAAAAAACAAGGTATATATTTGAAAAAAATATTTATAAATCACATCTTAGATCAAAAAGGAATGCAAAATATATAAAGAAATTTAGAAATACCAATGGTAGTAAAACAACTTATCTAATTAGAAAATTTACACAAACATGAGCAGATATTTCAACAAAGATGATATACAGATGGCAAACAAGCAATGTAAATATGTTAGACATCATTACCCATCACAGAAATGCAACTTAAAATCAAAATATGATATTAAATCACATCTATTCGAATAGTTAAAATAATAATAGTGGCATCGAATCACAGCAAGGATGAAGATAAAATGAAATGCTTATACATTGCTAAGGAGAATATAAAATAGCAGAGTTTGGTGCTTTCTTATAGAACTACTCATGCAATTACCATTCATATATTTTCTGTCATACAGGAATACATGAATATATGAATATGGGTTTTAGATGCCATTGAGTCAGACTTATAGCTACCCTCATAGTGTTTTCAATGGCTGATTGGGGATTGTTTTTGGGAGTGCACTATCACATTCTTTCCCATTTTTGTGGTTCTGGGAATTGAACCCAGTCGTCAGAGTACAGAACAAGTGCTTTCCCAACTGAGCTATACTCCAGCCTCATATGAATGAATGTTCATATAAAAACCTGTGTATGAGCATTCAGAGCAGTTAGGAACATTTCAGATGCTGTTCCATAGGTGAATTGTTTAACAAGTTGCTGTTGTTACATGTCGTCAAGTCAGTATCTGACTCATAGTGACCCTATACACAACAGAGGAAACACTACTGTCATGCTTCTCTGCTATTCATAGGGTTTTCAATGGCTGATTATTTTTTTAGAGGGGAGTGGGTTGTCAGGTCCTTCTCCTGAACCTACAGTATCTTTTGTTCCCAGATGATCTCTCATCCAAGTACTAACCAGGCCCTACCCTGCTTAGCTTCCAACATCTGAAGGGATTCAAGGCCACAGTGGTATGGCTGCAGGCTGCTAATGCATACATGTTACACAATACTGTTGTTAGATGTGTTGAAATGGGTCCGACTCATAGTGACCCTCATAGGTTTTCAGTGGTTGATTGTTTCAGGATTTCTTTGGGAGTGGATTATTACATCCTTCTCTTGTTTTTGTTGTGCTAGGGATGGAATTCTGGTCCTCAGAAAGTATGGAGGAGTACTGTACCAGCTGAGCCCTACATATGCTGTCAGCAATAAAAAGGTATGAAATGCTGGCATATACAATAATTTGAATGAATTCCCAGTGAATTGTGCTGAGTGAAGAAAAAAATCCAATACATTTTTATACTATAGCTGTGTTCTATAACTGTTATATTAGTTATGAAATGACAAGAGTTTACAAAAGATGAACAAAATAGGGATGGCTACAGATTAGTGACAAGGAAGTGTGGAGAAAGATGAAAGTATTTATAAAAGGGAAACTCCAGAGAGTCTTGTCATGATGGTCCCTCTCACTGCTTTTACTATATATTGGACACATTAATGTATAAATGTGACAATATTATAAAAACCCAAATACACCCACAAGTGTGTACAAATAAAACTGGGGAACTCAGGATAAAATTGGTAGGTGTATCAAGGTGACTATATTAATTGTGATATTATACCACAGTCTTTCTAGGTATTATCATTGGAAAAACTCAGTAAAGGGCACATAGAATCCGTTCATGTTATTTCTTAAAAGTGTATGTGAATTTACAATTATCTCAATGAAAATGTCAATTTAAAAAATCATGAGGGCATGTCAAAAGACAAAGGAGTTATCCTAAATGAACTTCTATCAGCCAAATCCTGAAGGAACTTCTGCCAGTCAATAATTTTTTTTAAATGAAAAATACAACTACCAATGAAAAATACTAGTGCAAAAAGAAAGATGGGAAGTTTTTTTCATAAAACCAAGTGGAAAATAACAAATGCAGAAAGTGTAAATGCTTAATGCCCTGGATGAGGTTTTTATAAAGAATGTGATATTTACATCCTCTCTTTCTGAATTCTTAATTAATTGTAGAAGACATATAATGGTAATTTATAGTGGAGAAACTTAAAGTGCCTTTACAAACAGTTATCAAATCTAAAATCATCAATATTGGGAATAAATGACATCCTGTTGCTCATTATAAGGTGTACATAGAAATAGATCACTTCTGTGTTATTGCTGCCAATAGTACTTTATGTAAATTTAGTCAAGAAAAAAGAGGTAAATAATGAGAAAGGGAAATTAAACAAATATAGTGTTTCTAACTCTCAAAAGTGTCGATAGCAAGAAACAAAGAAATGCTGATAGTATACCCCAGAATAAATATACTAAAAAGCCATAATATAAAAATGTTGAGATGGTCTTGAATTTGATCTATGATCAGGAAAAGGTAGCCATGAAAGAAAGAATTGGAGCAATTGATGAAACCTAAATATTGATAATGAATTGAAATTGACTTAGATAATAATATTTTATGGTTGGTTTTCTTTTTATTTTAAAAATTGTACTTTGTTTATGAAAGAGAAGGTCTTTATTCTTATAAACCACATATTGGCGTGTTTAAGAAAAAGGTTATGGTTTTTCTCACATTCTTTTTTTTTAAATTGGAAATTTTTAGTGTACACCTTAATGTAATTCACTCTGACATGCTTTTCATTATGGTATTTCCATATATGCATTTTCTTGTAAATTACACAGATAAGAATCCCCTTACCCTCTTATGCACTTCTTTGCCCATCCCCTCTCCCCACCAAAGACTAGTCTTCCATTTGTTTGTATTTTATGGTAATATATTTCTATATATACTTGGGTCCCAATTATGATTAAGATTGAAACTTTTTCTGTAGTGGACTATCTTTTTACATTGTCAGTACTATTACATGAATTTCCTAGCTCACCTATATTATTACCATTCTTTGGTATTATTGGTGTTTTTATAATTATTTCCAGGATTATTAAAGTTGGGCTTTTCACCTTGAGGTCACCCGCTCCCCCATTCCTCATTCCTCCTTGTTCCTCCTCTCCCCCATCTCCTGTCCCAGGATTTCCTCCTTTTGCTAGATCTCTCCCTCCTTCTTTTGTGTTCCCCAAATTGTCCCTTCCCTGTGAGGTAGACTTTAGCTTTTTTTATTATTATTATGTTCAGACCTCCCCATAGGATATTTTCCTTCTTAAAATTTTGATTCAGCTCCAAAATGTAAGTGAGAACATGAAGTATTTCCCTTTCTGAGCTTATGTTCATTCACTAAAAATAATTTTATCCAATTCCATCCATTTTGCTGCAAATAACATTATTTCATTTTTTGATTGCTGAGTAGTAGTCCATTGTGTATATGTACCTTAGATTTTTTTTATCCATTCTTCTGTTGATGGGCACTTTGGTTGGTTCCATATCCTTGCTATTGTGAAAAGTGCTGCATTGAACATGGAGATGCAGGTATCTCTGTGGTATGATGACACATCTTCCTTAGGGTAAATTCCCGATAGTGTTATAGCTGGGTCATATGGTAGATCTATTTTTATTTTTTAAAGATACCTCCATATTGATTTCCAAAGTGGTTGGACTAATTTACAACTCCACCAGCAGTATAAGAGTGTTCCCTTTTTTCTGCAGCCTCATCAGCATTTGTTATTTGTTTTATTGATCTTGGCTATTCTTACTGGAGTAAGGTGGAATCTCAGAGTTGTTAAAATTTGCATTTTCCTAACAGCTACAGATTTTTGAGTATTTTTTCATGTGTGTCATGGCTTTAGAGGCCTCTTCAATTGAGATCTGTCTGTGCAGTTCCTTTGCCCATTTGTGTATTGGGTTATTTGTTTTCTTGGGTATTTTTTTTCTTAAGTTCTTTATAAATTTTGGCAATTAGACCTTTGTCTGATGTATATGCTGTGAAAAATTTTTCCCATTCAATGGGGATTTCTTTGAGTCTATTAATTGCTTCCTTTTCTGTACAGAAGCTTTTTAATCTCATGTAATCCCATTTATCTATTCTTGTTGCAATTTCTTGAGCAATTGGAGTCCTATTAAGGAAATACTTTCCTATGCCTATTGTTGGAGTGTATTGCCTATCCTATCTTCTATTAGCTTTAAAGTTACTGGTTTTATGTTGAGGTCTTTTATCCATTTTGAGTTAACTCTCATGCATATTGGGAGGTCTGGGTCGGTTTTCATTTTTCTGCAAGCAGATATCCATATTTCCCATCACCACTTATTGAAAAGCCTATCCTTTTTCCAATTTACTTGCTTTGTGCCTTGGTCCAAAATCAGGTGGCTATAGGTGTGTTGAGGTATTTCTGGATATTTTATTCTGTTCTACTGATCTTCAGGCCTGCTTTTGTGCCAGTATCAAGCTGTTTTTGCCATCACTGCCCTATAGTATAGCTTAAAGTTAGGGATTGTGATTTCATCTGCACTAGTTTTGTAGCTTAAACGTGTTTTGGCTATACATGGTCTTTGTGATTCTACATGAAATACAGAAAATCATCAGGGATTACTATGAGAGATTGTATTCCCAAAATATGAAAATACAGAAGAAATGGATAAATTTATTGACATGTATGACTTACAAAAGCTAAACCCAGAAGACATAAGTGATCTAAACAAGCCCATTACATACACTGAAATAGAAAAGGTAATAAAAAAGCCTCCCAACAAAGAAGAGCCCAGGTCCTGATGGGTTCACAGGAGAATTTTACCAAACTTTCAAAGAAGTTATACCTTTCTTCCTCAAATTATTCCAAAAAGTAGAAAAGGGTGGCACAATCCCAAAATTATTCCATGAAGCTACCATAACCATGATACCTAAACCAGGAAAAGATTCATCTAAGATAGAGAATTATAGACCCATCTCCCTTATGAATATAGATGTGGAACTCCTTATCAAAATTCTGGCAACATATTAAATCCAGCAACACATTATAAAGATTATTCACCACAACCAAATGGGATTTATTCCACAGATGCAAGGCTGGTTCAACATATGGAAATCAATTAATGTAATCCAATATATCAAGAAACTGGCAAACAAAAAGGACATGATCATCTCAATTGATGCTGAAAAGGCCTTCAACAAAGTGCAACACTTTTTCATGACAAAAACCCTGGAGAAGATTGGTATAACAGGCAAATCCCTTAACATCATAAAAGTCATCTTTGAAAGACCTACAGCTAATATTATATTAAACGGAGTAAAACTGAAATCATTTCCTCTTAGATCTGGAACAAGACAAGAATGTCCACTCCCTCCTATTCTATTTAACATAGTAATTGAAGTCCTTACCAAGGCAATCAGACAAAAGAAAGAAATCAAAGGGATACAGATTAGCAATGAAGAGGTCAAACTATCCTTATTTGCAGATGTTATGATTCTATACCTAAAAGACCCCAAAACTTCATCCAAAAAACTTTTAGGTCTAATCTATTCCTTCAGTAAACTGGCAGGATATAAAATCAACACACAAAAATCAATAGCTTTTCTTTACACCAACTATAACCAGGAAGAGAAGGAAATTACAGGAATAATAACTTTCACAATGACCCACCAGAAAATTAAGTACCTTGGAATCAAACTAACCAATGACCCTTCAGACCTCTACAAGGAAAATTTCAAAACATTAAAGAAAGAAATAGCAGAGGATACTAAAAAATGGAAGGACCTTCCCTGCTCCTGGATAGGGAAAATCAATACAGTAAAAATGGCTATCCTACCAAAAGTAATTTATAGATTTAATGCAATCCCCATTAAAATTCCATTGACATTACAGAAATAGAAAAAATGATCCAAAAATTTTCTCACATTCTTAATTAGCTTAACAAAATATAATAACTTATGAGTATACATAAATGGGTTTGTGTTTGGAAGAAAAAAAGAAAGGGAAACATAAGGAGAGAATTAGAATACAAAGAGAGAGAAAAACTTGAACAATCATAAATATGGAAAAAGCTATGAGAATTCTTCACACTTTAATACTCTTGTGCCTTTCCTTTAAGTTAGCAGTTATATCAGGACCGAGAGTTACTAAAAATTTATGTGGAGAATTAAACAATGAAAGCATAACAAATTTTATTGTAGAAGTATCTTTTGGCATTGACATGTTCTCAAATATATTTTTAAAATGGAAGTTACAAAAGGTTTCTAATGTAAAGTTCACATAAAAATCTGAATGTACCTATGGCATAAACAATATTTATGGGTAAAAATACAAATTTCTGTTTATTCTTTTTCATTTTTCATATGTCTCAGATTTCTCTTTGAAGCATGTTTAATTTTGCAATAAAATATTTTAACATTATCTTGAAAACAAAATATGCTTTCATGACATATATATATATATGTCATGGTGTATGTGTGTGTGTGTGTGTGTGTGTGTGTGTGTGTGTGTGTACCATGAGCAATTTGATTTTAAAATATGTTCATTTAAACTGCCATTTTAAGTGTGGTCCTATCAAATTTAAGAATGGAGAGTGTAGACCATAGTTTAGCAACAGTAACTGAAAGTGACTTTATTCTACCAGCTGCTGTCTAGTTATCTCCTCTAATAGTATTTAATAATGCATTGTTGCCTGCAGTTTTAGCCCTGTGGCATCTGATCCCATCAGATCTCAGAAGCAAAGCAGGGTTGGGCCTGCTTATTGCTTGGATGGGACGCCGTCTGGGAACAGCAGGTGCCAGAAACTTAAACTTAAAGGAAAGGGACCAGAAACCCACTCCCAAAAATCAATCTGCTATTGAAAACCCTATGAACAGCAGAGAAGCACTGACAGTTGTGTTCCACCTGTTGTACGTAGCATTTATGAGTTGGATACCCACTCGAGGTCACCTAACAACAACAACACAGCTTTGTCAGTGGGATAATAAAACATAACAAAAAAAGAAAAAAAGAAAAAAAAAAGAAGAAGAACCAGACGTGAAGGCCACACTTGTAATCCAAGTGACTTGGGAGGCAGAGAGAGGCAGGAGGATTCCAAGTTTGAGTGCAGAGGCAGCCTAAGTAATTTAGTGACATCTTGTCTCGAGAAACAAAAAAAAAAAAAAAAAAAAAAAAAAAAAAAAAAAAAAAAAAAAAAAAAAAAAAAAAAAAAAAAGTAAGTAAGGTTTCAGCTCTGTAGTAGAGCTCTTGCAAAGTATGCATGAGGCCCTGGGTTCAGCTGCCCAGTATTGAAAAATGAATGAATGAATAAATAAATAAATAAAAGAACAAAAGAGAAAATTGTGCCACCTCTAACATAAACCTCAGTATACACCCAACAAGAAAAACAACAGGTTTATAAAAGACATACAGATAAAGACATGCACAATGTTCCTAGAGTCCGTCAAGTGTACAAGTTTGCAATGTTAAATAAAATTGCAGCACCAAATGGGAATTTGATAAGTATGTAAAATTTAATGACTCTGGTTAAATAAAAAGAACTAAAATGATTCATTTAATTTTAAGCCAGAGAATAGAGGAGACAGAATAATTGAAAAGTCAATCAAAGGAGTAAAATTGTGTAAAAAAGAGACCTATTTTACAAGTTAGTCATATGGTAAAAGTGCTGAAAATAGAAAGAACAGTTGAAATTTAATATGATCTCTGATCAGCTTGAGATATTGAACTCATTTTTGTCTTCCTATAGAAAGAGAAAGAAAATAAATCTAGGTTGTAAGAGAAGCCATGAAAATTATTGTCATCATCAACTACTTATTGAGCACTGTCTATGTGTATAGATTCACAATTACCATCATTGATCAAAAGCAGGTAAGATAATGCTGACCCTGGAAATTCTCAATGTAGTGACAAAGTTAATAAACAAGTAGTTACAAGCAGTCTTTTATGCTCAAAACAACAGTGTGAACAAAGGTTTTCTTGGTGTCCTGTATTGGGGAGGGAAATAACTTTGTTTAAATGAATGGTGTATGATTAATGTGTTTGAGGAAGTATTTATGCTGCACACCAATTTCTAATTCTACTCTTTATCTTCTGCTCTTTTTGACATCCTTGCTTAGAAAAGATGGTTATATTTCTCTATTCCATTATAATCTATCTCTCACCATTAAAAAAAACTCTTCAACACATATATGCCTTCTCCTCAACCTGTTTTCTAATGTTTGAATCTGTTTTTATTAGATACCAAAACTTTATTTTGTTAAGTAGAATAATAATATCTTAGCATGAAAAATAACTTTCAATTTCATGTATAAGTTTCTTCTACAACCTAATAGTACTCTTTGAAATGTGCCTACTTCTGATAATTGTTATCTACTTCAGTAGTGGCATCTTAGTACTATAATTTTCAGTTGATGAGAAAATGATATCCTTCTACCTAACTCAGCATCTACTAATAAGAATTATTTATTTTCACAATAGGAATGTTAGAAATATTATTAGAGAAACAGGCTATATGATCTCAGAGGCCATTTAATTTTTCAAGCTAAAGTTTAAAATATAATTTTGTAAGTTTCTTTCCTGTTACCTGTATTTTCAGTTTTTCTACATCTGAAATCCTCCAAAGTATATGATAAATATAAGGATCATTTACACACTATTTCACATGTGCACATACCAAAACATGAGGAAAGTTTGATTCCACATCTATAAAGACCAGAAATTTCTAGTTAAGGATTCTCATAGAAGGTAGAGACTTTTGGATTTGTCTAAGCTACCTCACTGTCTTGCTGGCAGACATAAGGTTTTATTGAATATTTTCACATTAATTTTCCTGTGCTGTTGCAGCATATGAGTAGTTCTTACATCTGATGCTGTCATGAAACTCTTTACATCTATAAAAGTATCGTAAAGCACAAACTCTCTAAAGTCTTCCTGCCATGATGAACATATTTTGAAATATCATTTTTTGTGAAGATGCATTTTTAGGTATTGTATCATGCATATGAATAGATTTAGCCTCAGAAAATAATGTAAATGTCCTGATATCACACAGATAATAAATTAGTGGCTACTTTAAGACTAAAATGGACCTCTATTAATTTACATCCTGACATTCATTCCATTATACCAGCATTTTCAAAACATCCCTAGCCAAAGTTGGAAATAATTTTCAAAGTCACTCATTCTTGGTTTCATATTTTCATGATTTTTAGAGGTGTTCAACACTAGTTACTTAGAAAAGATTTAAATGCCTAAAAAAAGGCATAAATGTGTGTTTCTCTCTTTATAGTTTGTTTCACCCTGAGATTTAGTAGGTTTTATCCCTAAATGACCCCCCCCCCATATCTGCAATTTGCTGCACTGTGGGGCTTGTGTGTTGCAATGAGGCTGAGAGCTCTGCCACTGTAACCTCAGACACGAGCAAGGTTACCCATGGTGGACAGGTTTTCAGCTGAGCTTCCCGACTAAGACAGACTAGGGAGTAGAACCAGGCAAGCACTTCCGAAACAACTAGCCATTGAAAGCCCTATGAATAGCAAAGAAACACTGTCAGATATAGTGCCAGAAAATGAGCCCCCCAGGTTGGAAGGCACTCAAAAGCCTACTGGGGAAGAGTTCCCTCCTCAAAGGAGAGTCTACTGTGATGACAGAAATGGAGTAAAGCCCCAGGGTGCTCAACTTGCTGATGTGGCATGACTCAAAAAGAAGAGAAACGACTGAAACATCCATTAATAATTGGAACATGGAATGTATGTAGTATGAATCTAGGGAAATTAGAAATTGTTAAAAGAGAAATGGAGCGCATAAACATTGACATTCA